>JAJOZX010015084.1:0-61595 GCA_023014485.1 Bathynomus jamesi | reverse complement strand
AAAACTCTGACTTCGAATATAACTCTGACTTGAACCTCTATCAAGTATTCTGAAACTGAAAATGAAACTTAACTGTCTAACTTGAACGCTTGTCAAGTATTCTGAAACTTAAACTGCTAACTTGAACGCTTGTCAAGTATTCTGAAACTTAAACTGTCTAACTTGAACGCTTGTCAAGTATTCTGAAACTTAAACTGTCTAACTTGAACGCTTGTCAAGTATTCTGAAACTTAAACTGTCTAACTTGAACGCTTGTCAAGTGAAGATTAACTGAAAATGGAAAATGACTGCACTTGATCTTTATCAAGTGGAGACGATTAACCTCTGTTTTGGTTGACCCTCTTGGTGCAACCTTCTGACTTGAAAAACTGACTTCAAAAAATGACTTCAAAAATGACTTCAAAAACTGACTTCAAAAAAATGACTTCAAAATTACTTCAAGTATCTTTATAAATCTCTGGGGTTTGGTTGTCCCTTTTGGTTACAACCAACTGAAACTGTCTGAAAACTGAAAATGGAACTTGAAACTGCTTCAAGTAACTAAACTCTCTCTAAACTCCCTCTCTCTTAATTTGCAAGTCAATTCAATTCAGTAATTGAAAAAAATTTGGAAACAAAAAATAAAAAAAATGTAAACAACATTTCACTCGAATGTACACGAAGGTACGATACTATTATGTTTGATACATAAAATATAATTATTCTATACTGAATATAACAGTGAAAATAACTGAAAATAACTCTGAAAATAACTCTCTTGAAATTAACTCTCTTGAAATTAACTCTCTTGAAATTAACTCTCTTGAAATTAACTCTCTTGAAATTAACTCTCTCTGAAATTAACTCTCTTTGAAATTAACTCTCTTTGAAATTAACTCTCTTTGAAATCAACTCTCTTTGAAATCAACTCTCTTTGAAATTACTGTTTCAATAAAAACAAATGTATCACTGGTGTCTGGAATGTTCACTGTGTTTCTTGTGAATTCTGACTTGATACTCATTATTAACTGTTAATAATAGTGACTTTTCAAATGTTTATAAATTACTTAAAAAAACAAACTGTACTTAACAAAATTTTCTGTGGGGAAAATCCTTGAGACGTGTCCTGAAGACGTCTTGTTGGCTACTTCTTCTTGGATGAAAACTAGGCGTGGAGAACTTGGAGTCGTGACCCACCGGTTCAAGGGTGGATGTTACGAACTAGAAGTCGTGACACGCCGGTCAAATGGTTTTATCCTGATGCAGGGTAATTTCTATCTTGGCCAAAGAGTGGCCTCTTCTTAAAATAATCTTCTTCTTAAAGTAATCTTCTTCTTAAAGTAATCTTCTTCTTAAAATAATTGTTATCCTGGTAAAGGGTCTGGAAGACTGGAAGAATCCTGGAGTCGTGAAGATCCTGGTTAAAGGGTCCAGTCTTGTTATCTTCCTTCTTCTATGTGTTTATCCTGGTATAGGGTCGCCAGACTTGTTAGACCCCATATCTTCTTCTTCTTCTTATCCTGGCAGGGTCGCCAGCTGTTAACCCCCCTTTTATGGCCCTGAGTCGGTTCGGAATCGACTGGGGTTGTAGTTAGGAGGCAAGCAACGGATGTTTCTTCTTTACACTTTTCTATAATTCTTTTCGGTCGCCTTAAATGGTGGGTCGCCACTCTGTTAAACCCTTGGCTACAGACTCGCCAGACTGTTATGCCAATATCTTCTATGGTGCTTGGGTTGTCTCTTTCTCTCGCTTATGGGTCGAGAATTATTACTTCTTCTCTTGCTATAATACTCTGATCCTTTCTCGTATACTAAAATTATCGACTTTTCTTTTATAACTTGTCGACTTGACTAAGTTCTGAAGAGAGCACGGCTCGAAGGAAAAGATAAAAACTTTCTCTTACATTTAGTTTACTTCGTTAGTTCTCTGAATTTACAAGGGTAGAGGTTCGACCTCTTTCGACCATGGCTCAGGCCGGAATCTAAAAAGTTAAGTTAAGGAGGCAAGGGGCCTCTGCCCCCTCCTAATGAGGTGCTAATATGAAGAAGTGCAATGAAGAAGAGCCTTAAATGAAGTGGCGCCTAATTTTACAAGTACATGTATAATATAGCCTAAATGTTTGGGGGAGACAGTCGAAGGTTAAGTTTCCCCCCTTTTTTTAAACACATCAGATGTTTTTGAATGATTGCAAATAAGAATTTAAAAAATAAAAATAAAAACTAATTTGTATTTTTCGCCGAGTCTATATTTATGAAGGCGATATCATTTCGTAATAGTACACAAGTACAAATTAAGTACATGACTGAGTACGAATTAATTTTGGTTCATTACAATTACGATTACAATTACCAATTAATTCATATTCACTTGTTGTTTAATTACACTTCCATTTTGAAGTACATTCTTACATGATAAATTAAATCATTACATTTAATTACAGTTTCAATGAAGTACATTACAAGTTATTGTTAATTACAGTTTCATTAAAGTACATTACGTTATATTAAATTAAAGTATTACAGTTAATTACAATTAAACAGTTACTATAACTTTGTTTTGTTTTTACAGTGTTTCTTATTAATAGACAATTAAGATGTTAAATATAATACAACGTACATGGCACTTACGAGATAATTTATTTACGAAATAATATGCTATAATATGTTATGAATTTGAAATCAGAGCGAACGGAGGTATTTTATCTTTGAGGCGCTCGACTCTGTCGTCGTGAGCGGAATTCGATCTTACTAAGCATTTTTTTGAGTTCACCTCGGGAGGTCATATAATTAAAAATAAAAATGAAAAAAATAATACGAGAACGTTTTTTCGCGTTCTCGAACGAACGCCCAAAGTTTCGCGCGTCACAAATTGACACGAGTAAACATAGACTGATAAGTTGATAGGGCATAAGTAGACAATAGGTAGATGAATGAATAAGTAATAAAATTAATAAAGGATAGCGGTCAAGAAAGAACATGACTGTAAGAATGAGTATGGTTGAATAATAATGTTTATACTACATAACATATAAATAATGACTTCTATAGTGTGTTTCGTCCTTAGCATGATGTTAAAGAATTTTCATACATTGGATACTAGATATATGATGAAGGGAAAATGTGACGTCATAGTTATTGAATTTTTACGTATAGTACAAATCATTATTAGGAAGATTTACAAGAACAAATTAGAGACAAAGAGTGGGAAACGTAAAGAGAATAAGGTTATTTTATGACGTCATAGTGTATAGTTCATTATTAGTAAGATGAATTAGAAAAATACAGGAATGAATAAAGACGTACAAATCGAAATTCTATCCAAAACTCGCTTATGCGATTTTGGTTTCTTATGTAAAAATGGACATTCGAACATAAAACTATACGAACATAAGTATTGCATGAAGACAATGAATCCATATAATGATGGTGTAGGAATTGTTCATTGTTCACTTTTTACATTGCTCTCCCCTTTTTTTTTTAAATGATATTTATACAATAATATAATAAAATTAATACAATACAATACAATTGAGAAAATAACATCGTAACTAATTCAAGTTAGGTGACGAATTTTTCTTTACAATACAAATTTTATACAGAACAAGTGAGTTATTATATAATATAAAAGAATTCAAAGATTAATACTTTAATTTAGATAAACAATTAAGTTAGACAAAGAATGATATTGTTAAATTTTTTTACAAATTTTTTATTTTTCTGTGGGAAAAATTATGTACATAATGAATAGAGTAAAAGGGAAAAATATAAATTTTAAAGTTCATGGATTTTTCAAGGCTTCCATGATAGTACAATTGGTAACTAATTTTATTGACTATTGTAGATAAAAAAAAATCGAATTATGTAATGGATGATGTATAGACCTGTGGTCAAATGTGTATTTATGTTTATTGGGTACAAAGTGTGTATCTGATAATTTCGAGACAGATTAGCTGAGAGGATTGTTAAATTAACTGTATAAATGCATGAGCAAGATATATTAGGAAGCAAAAATGATTAAGACTAAATAGCATAGTTTGCACTTACGTGCTATGAAATAGTTTGTTGTGACATCCAATGATTTTAGCATAAGGTTTGTATATATATATATATATATATATATATAGTGCGCATACATGCGTGTGTATGTGTAAGGATTTGGGAGGTTTTTGAATTAACAAAGTTTAAAAATAATGTATAATAATTTAAGATGGGTTTAGGGTTATAAAATCTTTTAAGTCAATTATTGTTGTTATTATTATTATTATCATTATTATTATTATAAAATCCTTTAAGTTCAAGGTAGTGTTTAAGTATTTAATTAAATCAGTTACACGTATTAAGGTAATAAAAAAAAGACGTACTTAGAAGACCTTACGAGTAATGACAGTAACTCTCACGGTTTTAAAATTGAATTTCGACACACAATTAAATTCGACTACTAAAATTCATAACCATATACTGTAGTAGTATGTCAATTTGACTATAATTTTCGTTTGATACCTTACAAATGGTACAATAACAATTTAAGGACAGTTACTCACGATTAATTGAACAAAAGAAAAATAAAAATACAAATTAAAAATATGAATCAATTATGCATTTCAACGAGCTAAATACAATTTTATAATATTCTAAAAAAATAAAAGTAAATCGAGCCATAGATGAGTTTCGACCAAGAATAAAAAAGTTATTGAAATGGAAGGGAAACATTTCGAAGAATCTTTTCTTTTAATAATTTCAATTAAATATTACATTAAAAATTATTTTTATATAATAAAAAAAATATATTAAAAAGGTTTAATAATTTTTGCCTGTTAAGTAGAAAAATTATACTCTTTCGTTGAATGTTGATAGAATTTGAATTATTTGATTTTTTTATCTGAAAACTTGTTTGCATATAGACAAATACATCTGTTTTATTGTGTAGAAGTTTTATTAAAATTAAATGACAAAAAAGAACAAACAACTGAAATTTAGGGTATGTGCGATCATACGGGGGAATTGAGTGACTAAGCAGGGGGTATAAGTTTGAAATTGACAATACATCTTTCGTGAGCACTTTGCTCTTTTTAAAAGATTGCTTGTCACACTACTTAGAACAAAAATTAAGAAAGTTCAACAAACGGAGGGACGGCATGTTCCTCATATACATTACAATAATTACCAAAATCGTTACAACCTTTGTAAAAACGGTTTTGTTACAAATAATAAAATGTCATTTTACCTATATATTTATATACGTAACAATGGCATGAAAAGAAAAGACAGATAGGTCAATTTTCTTCTCACAAACAAAAAAAAGGTTAACTAAAGACACAAACGGTCAATTCTGGTTGAATTTAATTCTCTTTTACAACAAAAAAAAAGGTTGAATTAAATTCTTAAATTACATTTTTCTTAAATTAAATTCTCTTGAACAACAAAAAAAGGTTGAATTCAATTGACTGCATTGAAAACTTGGGACTTGAAAACTAACTTCGACTTAAAAACTAACTTTGACTTGAACTCTCTAACTTCAAATAAAACTCTCTAACTTCGAATAAAACTCTGACTTCGAATATAACTCTGACTTGAACTCTATCAAGTATTCTGAAACTGAAAATGAAACTTAACTGTCTAACTTGAACGCTTGTCAAGTATTCTGAAACTTAAACTGTCTAACTTGAACGCTTGTCAAGTATTCTGAAACTTAAACTGTCTAACTTGAACGCTTGTCAAGTATTCTGAAACTTAAACTGTCTAACTTGAACGCTTGTCAAGTGAAGATTAACTGAAAATGGAAAATGACTGCACTTGATCTTTATCAAGTGGAGACGATTAACCTCTGTTTTGGTTGACCCTCTTGGTGCAACCTTCTGACTTGAAAAACTGACTTCAAAAAATGACTTCAAAAATGACTTCAAAAACTGACTTCAAAAAAATGACTTCAAAATTACTTCAAGTATCTTTATAAATCTCTGGGGTTTGGTTGTCCCTTTTGGTTACAACCAACTGAAACTGTCTGAAAACTGAAAATGGAACTTGAAACTGCTTCAAGTAACTAAACTCTCTCTAAACTCCCTCTCTCTTAATTTGCAAGTCAATTCAATTCAGTAATTGAAAAAAATTTGGAAACAAAAAATAAAAAAAATGTAAACAACATTTCACTCGAATGTACACGAAGGTACGATACTATTATGTTTGATACATAAAATATAATTATTCTATACTGAATATAACAGTGAAAATAACTCTGAAAATAACTCTCTTGAAATAACTCTCTTGAAATTAACTCTCTTGAAATTAACTCTCTTGAAATTAACTCTCTTGAAATTAACTCTCTCTGAAATTAACTCTCTTGAAATTAACTCTCTTTGAAATTAACTCTCTTTGAAATCAACTCTCTTTGAAATCAACTCTCTTTGAAATTACTGTTTCAATAAAAACAAATGTATCACTGGTGTCTGGAATGTTCACTGTGTTTCTTGTGAATTCTGACTTGATACTCATTATTAACTGTTAATAATAGTGACTTTTCAAATGTTTATAAATTACTTAAAAAAACAAACTGTACTTAACAAAATTTTCTGTGGGGAAAATCCTTGAGACGTGTCCTGAAGACGTCTTGTTGGCTACTTCTTCTTGGATGAAAACTAGGCGTGGAGAACTTGGAGTCGTGACCCACCGGTTCAAGGGTGGATGTTACGAACTAGAAGTCGTGACACGCCGGTCAAATGGTTTTATCCTGATGCAGGGTAATTTCTATCTTGGCCAAAGAGTGGCCTCTTCTTAAAATAATCTTCTTCTTAAAGTAATCTTCTTCTTAAAGTAATCTTCTTCTTAAAGTAATCTTCTTCTTAAAATAATCTTGTTATCCTGGTAAAGGGTCTGGAAGACTGGAAGAATCCTGGAGTCGTGAAGATCCTGGTTAAAGGGTCCAGTCTTGTTATCTTCCTTCTTCTATGTGTTTATCCTGGTATAGGGTCGCCAGACTTGTTAGACCCCATATCTTCTTCTTCTTATCCTGGCAGGGTCGCCAGCTGTTAACCCCCCTTTTATGGCCCTGAGTCGGTTCGGAATCGACTGGGGTTGTAGTTAGGAGGCAAGCAACGGATGTTTCTTCTTTACACTTTTCTATAATTCTTTTCGGTCGCCTTAAATGGTGGGTCGCCACTCTGTTAAACCCTTGGCTACAGACTCGCCAGACTGTTATGCCAATATCTTCTATGGTGCTTGGGTTGTCTCTTTCTCTCGCTTATGGGTCGAGAATTATTACTTCTTCTCTTGCTATAATACTCTGATCCTTTCTCGTATACTAAAATTATCGACTTTTCTTTTATAACTTGTCGACTTGACTAAGTTCTGAAGAGAGCACGGCTCGAAGGAAAAGATAAAAACTTTCTCTTACATTTAGTTTACTTCGTTAGTTCTCTGAATTTACAAGGGTAGAGGTTCGACCTCTTTCGACCATGGCTCAGGCCGGAATCTAAAAAGTTAAGTTAAGGAGGCAAGGGGCCTCTGCCCCCTCCTAATGAGGTGCTAATATGAAGAAGTGCAATGAAGAAGAGCCTTAAATGAAGTGGCGCCTAATTTTACAAGTACATGTATAATATAGCCTAAATGTTTGGGGGAGACAGTCGAAGGTTAAGTTTCCCCCCTTTTTTTAAACACATCAGATTTTTGAATGATTGCAAATAAGAATTTAAAAAATAAAAATAAAAACTAATTTGTATTTTTCGCCGAGTCTATATTTATGAAGGCGATATCATTTCGTAATAGTACACAAGTACAAATTAAGTACATGACTGAGTACGAATTAATTTTGGTTCATTACAATTACGATTACAATTACCAATTAATTCATATTCACTTGTTGTTTAATTACACTTCCATTTTGAAGTACATTCTTACATGATAAATTAAATCATTACATTTAATTACAGTTTCAATGAAGTACATTACAAGTTATTGTTAATTACAGTTTCATTAAAGTACATTACGTTATATTAAATTAAAGTATTACAGTTAATTACAATTAAACAGTTACTATAACTTTGTTTTGTTTTTACAGTGTTTCTTATTAATAGACAATTAAGATGTTAAATATAATACAACGTACATGGCACTTACGAGATAATTTATTTACGAAATAATATGCTATAATATGTTATGAATTTGAAATCAGAGCGAACGGAGGTATTTTATCTTTGAGGCGCTCGACTCTGTCGTCGTGAGCGGAATTCGATCTTACTAAGCATTTTTTTGAGTTCACCTCGGGAGGTCATATAATTAAAAATAAAAATGAAAAAAATAATACGAGAACGTTTTTTCGCGTTCTCGAACGAACGCCCAAAGTTTCGCGCGTCACAAATTGACACGAGTAAACATAGACTGATAAGTTGATAGGGCATAAGTAGACAATAGGTAGATGAATGAATAAGTAATAAAATTAATAAAGGATAGCGGTCAAGAAAGAACATGACTGTAAGAATGAGTATGGTTGAATAATAATGTTTATACTACATAACATATAAATAATGACTTCTATAGTGTGTTTCGTCCTTAGCATGATGTTAAAGAATTTTCATACATTGGATACTAGATATATGATGAAGGGAAAATGTGACGTCATAGTTATTGAATTTTTACGTATAGTACAAATCATTATTAGGAAGATTTACAAGAACAAATTAGAGACAAAGAGTGGGAAACGTAAAGAGAATAAGGTTATTTTATGACGTCATAGTGTATAAGTCATTATTAGTAAGATGAATTAGAAAAATACAGGAATGAATAAAGACGTACAAATCGAAATTCTATCCAAAACTCGCTTATGCGATTTTGGTTTCTTATGTAAAAATGGACATTCGAACATAAAACTATACGAACATAAGTATTGCATGAAGACAATGAATCCATATAATGATGGTGTAGGAATTGTTCATTGTTCACTTTTTACATTGCTCTCCCTTTTTTTTTTAAATGATATTTATACAATAATATAATAAAATTAATACAATACAATACAATTGAGAAAATAACATCGTAACTAATTCAAGTTAGGTGACGAATTTTTCTTTACAATACAAATTTTATACAGAACAAGTGAGTTATTATATAATATAAAAGAATTCAAAGATTAATACTTTAATTTAGATAAACAATTAAGTTAGACAAAGAATGATACTGTTAAATTTTTTTACAAATTTTTTATTTTTCTGTGGGAAAAATTATGTACATAATGAATAGAGTAAAAGGGAAAAATATAAATTTTAAAGTTCATGGATTTTTCAAGGCTTCCATGATAGTACAATTGGTAACTAATTTTATTGACTATTGTATAAAAAAAAATCGAATTATGTAATGGATGATGTATAGACCTGTGGTCAAATGTGTATTTATGTTTATTGGGTACAAAGTGTGTATCTGATAATTTCGAGACAGATTAGCTGAGAGGATTGTTAAATTAACTGTATAAATGCATGAGCAAGATATATTAGGAAGCAAAAATGATTAAGACTAAATAGCATAGTTTGCACTTACGTGCTATGAAATAGTTTGTTGTGACATCCAATGATTTTAGCATAAGGTTTGTAATATATATATATATATATATATATATATATATAGTGCGCATACATGCGTGTGTATGTGTAAGGATTTGGGAGGTTTTTGAATTAACAAAGTTTAAAAATAATGTATAATAATTTAAGATGGGTTTAGGGTTATAAAATCTTTTAAGTCAATTATTGTTGTTATTATTATTATTATCATTATTATTATAAAATCCTTTAAGTTCAAGGTAGTGTTTAAGTATTTAATTAAATCAGTTACACGTATTAAGGTAATAAAAAAAAGACGTACTTAGAAGACCTTACGAGTAATGACAGTAACTCTCACGGTTTTAAAATTGAATTTCGACACACAATTAAATTCGACTACTAAAATTCATAACCATATACTGTAGTAGTATGTCAATTTGACTATAATTTTCGTTTGATACCTTACAAATGGTACAATAACAATTTAAGGACAGTTACTCACGATTAATTGAACAAAAGAAAAATAAAAATACAAATTAAAAATATGAATCAATTATGCATTTCAACGAGCTAAATACAATTTTATAATATTCTAAAAAAATAAAAGTAAATCGAGCCATAGATGAGTTTCGACCAAGAATAAAAAAGTTATTGAAATGGAAGGGAAACATTTCGAAGAATCTTTTCTTTTAATAATTTCAATTAAATATTACATTAAAAATTATTTTTATATAATAAAAAAAATATATTAAAAAGGTTTAATAATTTTTGCCTGTTAAGTAGAAAAATTATACTCTTTCGTTGAATGTTGATAGAATTTGAATTATTTGATTTTTTTTATCTGAAAACTTGTTTGCATATAGACAAATACATCTGTTTTATTGTGTAGAAGTTTTATTAAAATTAAATGACAAAAAAGAACAAACAACTGAAATTTAGGGTATGTGCGATCATACGGGGGAATTGAGTGACTAAGCAGGGGGTATAAGTTTGAAATTGACAATACATCTTTCGTGAGCACTTTGCTCTTTTTAAAAGATTGCTTGTCACACTACTTAGAACAAAAATTAAGAAAGTTCAACAAACGGAGGGACGGCATGTTCCTCATATACATTACAATAATTACCAAAATCGTTACAACCTTTGTAAAAACGGTTTTGTTACAAATAATAAAATGTCATTTTACCTATATATTTATATACGTAACAATGGCATGAAAAGAAAAGACAGATAGGTCAATTTTCTTCTCACAAACAAAAAAAGGTTAACTAAAGACACAAACGGTCAATTCTGGTTGAATTTAATTCTCTTTTACAACAAAAAAAAAAAGGTTGAATTAAATTCTTAAATTACATTTTTCTTAAATTAAATTCTCTTGAACAACAAAAAAAGGTTGAATTCAATTGACTGCATTGAAAACTTGGGACTTGAAAACTAACTTCGACTTAAAAACTAACTTTGACTTGAACTCTCTAACTTCAAATAAAACTCTCTAACTTCGAATAAAACTCTGACTTCGAATATAACTCTGACTTGAACTCTATCAAGTATTCTGAAACTGAAAATGAAACTTAACTGTCTAACTTGAACGCTTGTCAAGTATTCTGAAACTTAAACTGTCTAACTTGAACGCTTGTCAAGTATTCTGAAACTTAAACTGTCTAACTTGAACGCTTGTCAAGTATTCTGAAACTTAAACTGTCTAACTTGAACGCTTGTCAAGTATTCTGAAACTTAAACTGTCTAACTTGAACGCTTGTCAAGTGAAGATTAACTGAAAATGGAAAATGACTGCATTGATCTTTATCAAGTGGAGACGATTAACCTCTGTTTTGGTTGACCCTCTTGGTGCAACCTTCTGACTTGAAAAACTGACTTCAAAAAATGACTTCAAAAATGACTTCAAAAACTGACTTCAAAAAATGACTTCAAAATTACTTCAAGTATCTTTATAAATCTCTGGGGTTTGGTTGTCCCTTTTGGTTACAACCAACTGAAACTGTCTGAAAACTGAAAATGGAACTTGAAACTGCTTCAAGTAACTAAACTCTCTCTAAACTCCCTCTCTCTTAATTTGCAAGTCAATTCAATTCAGTAATTGAAAAAAATTTGGAAACAAAAAATAAAAAAAATGTAAACAACATTTCACTCGAATGTACACGAAGGTACGATACTATTATGTTTGATACATAAAATAAAATTATTCTATACTGAATATAACAGTGCAAATAACTCTGAAAATAACTCTGAAAATAACTCTCTTGAAATTAACTCTCTTGAAATTAACTCTCTTGAAATTAACTCTCTTGAAATTAACTCTCTGAAATTAACTCTCTTGAAATTAACTCTCTTTGAAATTAACTCTCTTTGAAATCAACTCTCTTTGAAATAACTCTCTTTGAAATTACTGTTTCAATAAAAACAAATGTATCACTGGTGTCTGGAATGTTCACTGTGTTTCTTGTGAATTCTGACTTGATACTCATTATTAACTGTTAATAATAGTGACTTTTCAAATGTTTATAAATTACTTAAAAAAACAAACTGTACTTAACAAAATTTTCTGTGGGGAAAATCCTTGAGACGTGTCCTGAAGACGTCTTGTTGGCTACTTCTTCTTGGATGAAAACTAGGCGTGGAGAACTTGGAGTCGTGACCCACCGGTTCAAGGGTGGATGTTACGAACTAGAAGTCGTGACACGCCGGTCAAATGGTTTTATCCTGATGCAGGGTAATTTCTATCTTGGCCAAAGAGTGGCCTCTTCTTAAAATAATCTTCTTCTTAAAGTAATCTTCTTCTTAAAGTAATCTTCTTCTTAAAGTAATCTTCTTCTTAAAATAATCTTATTGTTATCCTGGTAAAGGGTCTGGAAGACTGGAAGAATCCTGGAGTCGTGAAGATCCTGGTTAAAGGGTCCAGTCTTGTTATCTTCCTTCTTCTATGTGTTTATCCTGGTATAGGGTCGCAGACTTGTTAGACCCCATATCTTCTTCTTCTTCTTATCCTGGCAGGGTCGCCAGCTGTTAACCCCCCTTTTATGGCCCTGAGTCGGTTCGGAATCGACGGGGTTCTAGTTAGGAGGCAAGCAACGGATGTTTCTTCTTTACACTTTTCTATAATTCTTTTCGGTCGCCTTAAATGGTGGGTCGCCACTCTGTTAAACCCTTGGCTACAGACTCGCCAGACTGTTATGCCAATATCTTCTATGGTGCTTGGGTTGTCTCTTTCTCTCGCTTATGGGTCGAGAATTATTACTTCTTCTCTTGCTATAATACTCTGATCCTTTCTCGTATACTAAAATTATCGACTTTTCTTTTATAACTTGTCGACTTGACTAAGTTCTGAAGAGAGCACGGCTCGAAGGAAAAGATAAAAACTTTCTCTTACATTTAGTTTACTTCGTTAGTTCTCTGAATTTACAAGGGTAGAGGTTCGACCTCTTTCGACCATGGCTCAGGCCGGAATCTAAAAAGTTAAGTTAAGGAGGCAAGGGGCCTCTGCCCCCTCCTAATGAGGTGCTAATATGAAGAAGTGCAATGAAGAAGAGCCTTAAATGAAGTGGCGCCTAATTTTACAAGTACATGTATAATATAGCCTAAATGTTTGGGGGAGACAGTCGAAGGTTAAGTTTCCCCCCTTTTTTTAAACACATCAGATGTTTTTGAATGATTGCAAATAAGAATTTAAAAAATAAAAATAAAAACTAATTTGTATTTTTCGCCGAGTCTATATTTATGAAGGCGATATCATTTCGTAATAGTACACAAGTACAAATTAAGTACATGACTGAGTACGAATTAATTTTGGTTCATTACAATTACGATTACAATTACCAATTAATTCATATTCACTTGTTGTTTAATTACACTTCCATTTTGAAGTACATTCTTACATGATAAATTAAATCATTACATTTAATTACAGTTTCAATGAAGTACATTACAAGTTATTGTTAATTACAGTTTCATTAAAGTACATTACGTTATATTAAATTAAAGTATTACAGTTAATTACAATTAAACAGTTACTATAACTTTGTTTTGTTTTTACAGTGTTTCTTATTAATAGACAATTAAGATGTTAAATATAATACAACGTACATGGCACTTACGAGATAATTTATTTACGAAATAATATGCTATAATATGTTATGAATTTGAATCAGAGCGAACCGGAGGTATTTTATCTTTGAGGCGCTCGACTCTGTCGTCGTGAGCGGAATTCGATCTTACTAAGCATTTTTTTGAGTTCACCTCGGAGGTCATATAATTAAAAATAAAAATGAAAAAATAATACGAGACGTTTTTTTCGCGTTCTCGAACGAACGCCAAAGTTTCGCGCGTCACAAATTGACACGATAACTAGACTGATAAGTTGATAGGCATAAGTAGACAATAGGTAGATGATGAATAAGTAATAAAATTAATAAGGATAGCGGTCAAGAAGAAATGACTGTAAGAATGAGTATGGTTTGAATAATAATGTTTATACTACATAACATATAATAATGACTTCTATAGTGTGTTTCGTCCTTAGCATGATGTTAAAGAATTTTCATACATTGGATATAGATATATGATGAAGGGAAAATGTGACGTCATAGTTATTGATTTTTACGTATAGTACAAATCATTATTAGGAAGATTTACAAGAACAAATTAGAGACAAAGAGTTGGGAAACGTAGAGAGAATAAGGTTATTTTATGACGTCATAGTGTATAAGTCATTTAGAAGATGAAATTAGAAATACAGGAATGAATAAGACGTACAAATCGAAATTCTGTCCAAACTCGCTTATCGATTTTGGTTTCTTATGTAAAAATGGACATTCGAACATAAAACTATACGAACATAAGTATTGCATGAAGACATGAATCCATATAATGATGGTGTAGGAATTGTTCATTGTTCACTTTTTACATTGCTCTCCCCTTTTTTTTTAAATGATATTTATACAATAATATAATAAATTAATACAATACAATACAATTGAGAAAATACATCGTAACTAATTCAAGTTAGGTGACGAATTTTTCTTTACAATACAAATTTTATACAGAACAAGTGAGTTATTATATAATATAAAAGAATTCAAAGATTAATACTTTAATTTAGATAACAATTAAGTTAGACAAGAATGATTTGTTAAATTTTTTTACAAATTTTTTATTTTTCTGTGGGAAAAATTATGTCATAATGAATAGAGTAAAAGGGAAAAATATAAATTTTAAAGTTCATGGATTTTTCAAGGCTTCCATGATAGTACAATTGGTAACTAATTTTATTGACTATTGTAGATAAAAAAAAATCGAATTATGTAATGGATGATGTATAGACCTGTGGTCAAATGTGTATTTATGTTTATTGGGTACAAAGTGTGTATCTGATAATTTCGAGACAGATTAGCTGAGAGGATTGTTAAATTAACTGTATAAATGCATGAGCAAGATATATTAGGAAGCAAAAATGATTAAGACTAAATAGCATAGTTTGCACTTACGTGCTATGAAATAGTTTGTTGTGACATCCAATGATTTTAGCATAAGGTTTGTATATATATATATATATATATATATATATATATGCGCATACATGCGTGTGTATGTGTAAGGATTTGGGAGGTTTTTGAATTAACAAAGTTTAAAAATAATGTATAATAATTTAAGATGGGTTTAGGGTTATAAAATCTTTTAAGTCAATTATTGTTGTTATTATTATTATTATCATTATTATTATTATAAAATCCTTTAAGTTCAAGGTAGTGTTTAAGTATTTAATTAAATCAGTTACACGTATTAAGGTAATAAAAAAAGACGTACTTAGAAGACCTTACGAGTAATGACAGTAACTCTCACGGTTTTAAAATTGAATTTCGACACACAATTAAATTCGACTACTAAAATTCATAACCATATACTGTAGTAGTATGTCAATTTGACTATAATTTTCGTTTGATACCTTACAAATGGTACAATAACAATTTAAGGACAGTTACTCACGATTAATTGAACAAAAGAAAAATAAAAATACAAATTAAAAATATGAATCAATTATGCATTTCAACGAGCTAAATACAATTTTATAATATTCTAAAAAAATAAAAGTAAATCGAGCCATAGATGAGTTTCGACCAAGAATAAAAAGTTATTGAAATGGAAGGGAAACATTTCGAAGAATCTTTTCTTTTAATAATTTCAATTAAATATTACATTAAAAATTATTTTTATATAATAAAAAAAATATATTAAAAGGTTTAATAATTTTTGCCTGTTAAGTAGAAAAATTATACTCTTTCGTTGAATGTTGATAGAATTTGAATTATTTGATTTTTTTTATCTGAAAACTTGTTTGCATATAGACAAATACATCTGTTTTATTGTGTAGAAGTTTTATTAAAATTAAATGACAAAAAAGAACAAACAACTGAAATTTAGGGTATGTGCGATCATACGGGGAATTGAGTGACTAAGCAGGGGGTATAAGTTTGAAATTGACAATACATCTTTCGTGAGCACTTTGCTCTTTTTAAAAGATTGCTTGTCACACTACTTAGAACAAAATTAAGAAAGTTCAACAAACGGAGGGACGGCATGTTCCTCATATACATTACAATAATTACCAAAATCGTTACAACCTTTGTAAAAACGGTTTTGTTACAAATAATAAAATGTCATTTTACCTATATATTTATATACGTAACAATGGCATGAAAAGAAAAGACAGATAGGTCAATTTTCTTCTCACAAACAAAAAAAAGGTTAACTAAAGACACAAACGGTCAATTCTGGTTGAATTTAATTCTCTTTTACAACAAAAAAAAAAGGTTGAATTAAATTCTTAAATTACATTTTTCTTAAATTAAATTCTCTTGAACAACAAAAAAAGGTTGAATTCAATTGACTGCATTGAAAACTTGGGACTTGAAAACTAACTTCGACTTAAAAACTAACTTTGACTTGAACTCTCTAACTTCAAATAAAACTCTCTAACTTCGAATAAAACTCTGACTTCGAATATAACTCTGACTTGAACTCTATCAAGTATTCTGAAACTGAAAATGAAACTTAACTGTCTAACTTGAACGCTTGTCAAGTATTCTGAAACTTAAACTGTCTAACTTGAACGCTTGTCAAGTATTCTGAAACTTAAACTGTCTAACTTGAACGCTTGTCAAGTATTCTGAAACTTAAACTGTCTAACTTGAACGCTTGTCAAGTATTCTGAAACTTAAACTGTCTAACTTGAACGCTTGTCAAGTGAAGATTAACTGAAAATGGAAAATGACTGCATTGATCTTTATCAAGTGGAGACGATTAACCTCTGTTTTGGTTGACCCTCTTGGTGCAACCTTCTGACTTGAAAAACTGACTTCAAAAAATGACTTCAAAAATGACTTCAAAAACTGACTTCAAAAAAATGACTTCAAAATTACTTCAAGTATCTTTATAAATCTCTGGGGTTTGGTTGTCCCTTTTGGTTACAACCAACTGAAACTGTCTGAAAACTGAAAATGGAACTTGAAACTGCTTCAAGTAACTAAACTCTCTCTAAACTCCCTCTCTCTTAATTTGCAAGTCAATTCAATTCAGTAATTGAAAAAAATTTGGAAACAAAAATAAAAAAAATGTAAACAACATTTCACTCGAATGTACACGAAGGTACGATACTATTATGTTTGATACATAAAATAATTATTCTATACTGAATATAACAGTGCAAATAACTCTGAAAATAACTCTGAAATTAACTCTCTTGAAATTAACTCTCTTGAAATTAACTCTCTTGAAATTAACTCTCTTGAAATTAACTCTCTTGAAATTAACTCTCTTTGAAATTAACTCTCTTTGAAATCAACTCTCTTTGAAATCAACTCTCTTTGAAATTACTGTTTCAATAAAAACAAATGTATCACTGGTGTCTGGAATGTTCACTGTGTTTCTTGTGAATTCTGACTTGATACTCATTATTAACTGTTAATAATAGTGACTTTTCAAATGTTTATAAATTACTTAAAAAAACAAACTGTACTTAACAAAATTTTCTGTGGGGAAAATCCTTGAGACGTGTCCTGAAGACGTCTTGTTGGCTACTTCTTCTTGGATGAAAACTAGGCGTGGAGAACTTGGAGTCGTGACCCACCGGTTCAAGGGTGGATGTTACGAACTAGAAGTCGTGACACGCCGGTCAAATGGTTTTATCCTGATGCAGGGTAATTTCTATCTTGGCCAAAGAGTGGCCTCTTCTTAAAATAATCTTCTTCTTAAAGTAATCTTCTTCTTAAAGTAATCTTCTTCTTAAAGTAATCTTCTTCTTAAAATAATCTTGTTATCCTGTTATCCTGGTAAAGGGTCTGGAAGACTGGAAGAATCCTGGAGTCGTGAAGATCCTGGTTAAAGGGTCCAGTCTTGTTATCTTCCTTCTTCTATGTGTTTATCCTGGTATAGGGTCGCTAGACTTGTTAGACCCCATATCTTCTTCTTCTTCTTATCCTGGCAGGGTCGCCAGCTGTTAACCCCCCTTTTATGGCCCTGAGTCGGTTCGGAATCGACGGTGGTTCTAGTTAGGAGGCAAGCAACGGATGTTTCTTCTTTACACTTTTCTATAATTCTTTTCGGTCGCCTTAAATGGTGGGTCGCCACTCTGTTAAACCCTTGGCTACAGACTCGCCAGACTGTTATGCCAATATCTTCTATGGTGCTTGGGTTGTCTCTTTCTCTCGCTTATGGGTCGAGAATTATTACTTCTTCTCTTGCTATAATACTCTGATCCTTTCTCGTATACTAAAATTATCGACTTTTCTTTTATAACTTGTCGACTTGACTAAGTTCTGAAGAGAGCACGGCTCGAAGGAAAAGATAAAAACTTTCTCTTACATTTAGTTTACTTCGTTAGTTCTCTGAATTTACAAGGGTAGAGGTTCGACCTCTTTCGACCATGGCTCAGGCCGGAATCTAAAAAGTTAAGTTAAGGAGGCAAGGGGCCTCTGCCCCCTCCTAATGAGGTGCTAATATGAAGAAGTGCAATGAAGAAGAGCCTTAAATGAAGTGGCGCCTAATTTTACAAGTACATGTATAATATAGCCTAAATGTTTGGGGGAGACAGTCGAAGGTTAAGTTTCCCCCCTTTTTTTAAACACATCAGATGTTTTTGAATGATTGCAAATAAGAATTTAAAAAATAAAAATAAAAACTAATTTGTATTTTTCGCCGAGTCTATATTTATGAAGGCGATATCATTTCGTAATAGTACACAAGTACAAATTAAGTACATGACTGAGTACGAATTAATTTTGGTTCATTACAATTACGATTACAATTACCAATTAATTCATATTCACTTGTTGTTTAATTACACTTCCATTTTGAAGTACATTCTTACATGATAAATTAAATCATTACATTTAATTACAGTTTCAATGAAGTACATTACAAGTTATTGTTAATTACAGTTTCATTAAAGTACATTACGTTATATTAAATTAAAGTATTACAGTTAATTACAATTAAACAGTTACTATAACTTTGTTTTGTTTTTACAGTGTTTCTTATTAATAGACAATTAAGATGTTAAATATAATACAACGTACATGGCACTTACGAGATAATTTATTTACGAAATAATATGCTATAATATGTTATGAATTTGAAATCAGAGCGAACGGAGGTATTTTATCTTTGAGGCGCTCGACTCTGTCGTCGTGAGCGGAATTCGATCTTACTAAGCATTTTTTTGAGTTCACCTCGGGAGGTCATATAATTAAAAATAAAAATGAAAAAATAATACGAGAACGTTTTTTCGCGTTCTCGAACGAACGCCCAAAGTTTCGCGCGTCACAAATTGACACGAGTAAACATAGACTGATAAGTTGATAGGGCATAAGTAGACAATAGGTAGATGAATGAATAAGTAATAAAATTAATAAAGGATAGCGGTCAAGAAAGAACATGACTGTAAGAATGAGTATGGTTGAATAATAATGTTTATACTACATAACATATAAATAATGACTTCTATAGTGTGTTTCGTCCTTAGCATGATGTTAAAGAATTTTCATACATTGGATACTAGATATATGATGAAGGGAAAATGTGACGTCATAGTTATTGAATTTTTACGTATAGTACAAATCATTATTAGGAAGATTTACAAGAACAAATTAGAGACAAAGAGTGGGAAACGTAAAGAGAATAAGGTTATTTTATGACGTCATAGTGTATAAGTCATTATAGTAAGATGAATTAGAAAAATACAGGAATGAATAAAGACGTACAAATCGAAATTCTATCCAAAACTCGCTTATGCGATTTTGGTTTCTTATGTAAAAATGGACATTCGAACATAAAACTATACGAACATAAGTATTGCATGAAGACAATGAATCCATATAATGATGGTGTAGGAATTGTTCATTGTTCACTTTTTACATTGCTCTCCCCTTTTTTTTTTAAATGATATTTATACAATAATATAATAAAATTAATACAATACAATACAATTGAGAAAATAACATCGTAACTAATTCAAGTTAGGTGACGAATTTTTCTTTACAATACAAATTTTATACAGAACAAGTGAGTTATTATATAATATAAAAGAATTCAAAGATTAATACTTTAATTTAGATAAACAATTAAGTTAGACAAAGAATGATATGTTAAATTTTTTTACAAATTTTTTATTTTTCTGTGGGAAAAATTATGTACATAATGAATAGAGTAAAAGGGAAAAATATAAATTTTAAAGTTCATGGATTTTTCAAGGCTTCCATGATAGTACAATTGGTAACTAATTTTATTGACTATTGTAGATAAAAAAAAATCGAATTATGTAATGGATGATGTATAGACCTGTGGTCAAATGTGTATTTATGTTTATTGGGTACAAAGTGTGTATCTGATAATTTCGAGACAGATTAGCTGAGAGGATTGTTAAATTAACTGTATAAATGCATGAGCAAGATATATTAGGAAGCAAAAATGATTAAGACTAAATAGCATAGTTTGCACTTACGTGCTATGAAATAGTTTGTTGTGACATCCAATGATTTTAGCATAAGGTTTGTATATATATATATATATATATATATATATAGTGCGCATACATGCGTGTGTATGTGTAAGGATTTGGGAGGTTTTTGAATTAACAAAGTTTAAAAATAATGTATAATAATTTAAGATGGGTTTAGGGTTATAAAATCTTTTAAGTCAATTATTGTTGTTATTATTATTATTATCATTATTATTATTATAAAATCCTTTAAGTTCAAGGTAGTGTTTAAGTATTTAATTAAATCAGTTACACGTATTAAGGTAATAAAAAAAAGACGTACTTAGAAGACCTTACGAGTAATGACAGTAACTCTCACGGTTTTAAAATTGAATTTCGACACACAATTAAATTCGACTACTAAAATTCATAACCATATACTGTAGTAGTATGTCAATTTGACTATAATTTTCGTTTGATACCTTACAAATGGTACAATAACAATTTAAGGACAGTTACTCACGATTAATTGAACAAAAGAAAAATAAAAATACAAATTAAAAATATGAATCAATTATGCATTTCAACGAGCTAAATACAATTTTATAATATTCTAAAAAAATAAAAGTAAATCGAGCCATAGATGAGTTTCGACCAAGAATAAAAAAGTTATTGAAATGGAAGGGAAACATTTCGAAGAATCTTTTCTTTTAATAATTTCAATTAAATATTACATTAAAAATTATTTTTATATAATAAAAAAATATATTAAAAAGGTTTAATAATTTTTGCCTGTTAAGTAGAAAAATTATACTCTTTCGTTGAATGTTGATAGAATTTGAATTATTTGATTTTTTTTATCTGAAAACTTGTTTGCATATAGACAAATACATCTGTTTTATTGTGTAGAAGTTTTATTAAAATTAAATGACAAAAAAGAACAAACAACTGAAATTTAGGGTATGTGCGATCATACGGGGGAATTGAGTGACTAAGCAGGGGGTATAAGTTTGAAATTGACAATACATCTTTCGTGAGCACTTTGCTCTTTTTAAAAGATTGCTTGTCACACTACTTAGAACAAAAATTAAGAAAGTTCAACAAACGGAGGGACGGCATGTTCCTCATATACATTACAATAATTACCAAAATCGTTACAACCTTTGTAAAAACGGTTTTGTTACAAATAATAAAATGTCATTTTACCTATATATTTATATACGTAACAATGGCATGAAAAGAAAAGACAGATAGGTCAATTTTCTTCTCACAAACAAAAAAAAAGGTTAACTAAAGACACAAACGGTCAATTCTGGTTGAATTTAATTCTCTTTTACAACAAAAAAAAAAGGTTGAATTAAATTCTTAAATTACATTTTTCTTAAATTAAATTCTCTTGAACAACAAAAAAAGGTTGAATTCAATTGACTGCATTGAAAACTTGGGACTTGAAAACTAACTTCGACTTAAAAACTAACTTTGACTTGAACTCTCTAACTTCAAATAAAACTCTCTAACTTCGAATAAAACTCTGACTTCGAATATAACTCTGACTTGAACTCTATCAAGTATTCTGAAACTGAAAATGAAACTTAACTGTCTAACTTGAACGCTTGTCAAGTATTCTGAAACTTAAACTGTCTAACTTGAACGCTTGTCAAGTATTCTGAAACTTAAACTGTCTAACTTGAACGCTTGTCAAGTATTCTGAAACTTAAACTGTCTAACTTGAACGCTTGTCAAGTATTCTGAAACTTAAACTGTCTAACTTGAACGCTTGTCAAGTGAAGATTAACTGAAAATGGAAAATGACTGCACTTGATCTTTATCAAGTGGAGACGATTAACCTCTGTTTTGGTTGACCCTCTTGGTGCAACCTTCTGACTTGAAAAACTGACTTCAAAAAATGACTTCAAAAATGACTTCAAAAACTGACTTCAAAAAAATGACTTCAAAATTACTTCAAGTATCTTTATAAATCTCTGGGGTTTGGTTGTCCCTTTTGGTTACAACCAACTGAAACTGTCTGAAAACTGAAAATGGAACTTGAAACTGCTTCAAGTAACTAAACTCTCTCTAAACTCCCTCTCTCTTAATTTGCAAGTCAATTCAATTCAGTAATTGAAAAAAATTTGGAAACAAAAAATAAAAAAAATGTAAACAACATTTCACTCGAATGTACACGAAGGTACGATACTATTATGTTTGATACATAAAATATAATTATTCTATACTGAATATAACAGTGAAAATAACTCTGAAAATAACTCTGAAAATAACTCTCTTGAAATTAACTCTCTTGAAATTAACTCTCTTGAAATTAACTCTCTTGAAATCTAACTCTCTTGAAATTAACTCTCTTTGAAATTAACTCTCTTTGAAATCAACTCTCTTTGAAATCAACTCTCTTTGAAATTACTGTTTCAATAAAAACAAATGTATCACTGGTGTCTGGAATGTTCACTGTGTTTCTTGTGAATTCTGACTTGATACTCATTATTAACTGTTAATAATAGTGACTTTTCAAATGTTTATAAATTACTTAAAAAAACAAACTGTACTTAACAAAATTTTCTGTGGGGAAAATCCTTGAGACGTGTCCTGAAGACGTCTTGTTGGCTACTTCTTCTTGGATGAAAACTAGGCGTGGAGAACTTGGAGTCGTGACCCACCGGTTCAAGGGTGGATGTTACGAACTAGAAGTCGTGACACGCCGGTCAAATGGTTTTATCCTGATGCAGGGTAATTTCTATCTTGGCCAAAGAGTGGCCTCTTCTTAAAATAATCTTCTTCTTAAAGTAATCTTCTTCTTAAAGTAATCTTCTTCTTAAAGTAATCTTCTTCTTAAAATAATCTTGTTATCCTGTTATCCTGGTAAAGGGTCTGGAAGACTGGAAGAATCCTGGAGTCGTGAAGATCCTGGTTAAAGGGTCCAGTCTTGTTATCTTCCTTCTTCTATGTGTTTATCCTGGTATAGGGTCGCCAGACTTGTTAGACCCCATATCTTCTTCTTCTTATCCTGGCAGGGTCGCCAGCTGTTAACCCCCCCTTTTATGGCCCTGAGTCGGTTCGGAATCGACTGGGGTTGTAGTTAGGAGGCAAGCAACGGATGTTTCTTCTTTACACTTTTCTATAATTCTTTTCGGTCGCCTTAAATGGTGGGTCGCCACTCTGTTAAACCCTTGGCTACAGACTCGCCAGACTGTTATGCCAATATCTTCTATGGTGCTTGGGTTGTCTCTTTCTCTCGCTTATGGGTCGAGAATTATTACTTCTTCTCTTGCTATAATACTCTGATCCTTTCTCGTATACTAAAATTATCGACTTTTCTTTTATAACTTGTCGACTTGACTAAGTTCTGAAGAGCACGGCTCGAAGGAAAAGATAAAAACTTTCTCTTACATTTAGTTTACTTCGTTAGTTCTCTGAATTTACAAGGGTAGAGGTTCGACCTCTTTCGACCATGGCTCAGGCCGGAATCTAAAAAGTTAAGTTAAGGAGGCAAGGGGCCTCTGCCCCCTCCTAATGAGGTGCTAATATGAAGAAGTGCAATGAAGAAGAGCCTTAAATGAAGTGGCGCCTAATTTTACAAGTACATGTATAATATAGCCTAAATGTTTGGGGGAGACAGTCGAAGGTTAAGTTTCCCCCCTTTTTTTAAACACATCAGATGTTTTTGAATGATTGCAAATAAGAATTTAAAAAATAAAAATAAAAACTAATTTGTATTTTTCGCCGAGTCTATATTTATGAAGGCGATATCATTTCGTAATAGTACACAAGTACAAATTAAGTACATGACTGAGTACGAATTAATTTTGGTTCATTACAATTACGATTACAATTACCAATTAATTCATATTCACTTGTTGTTTAATTACACTTCCATTTTGAAGTACATTCTTACATGATAAATTAAATCATTACATTTAATTACAGTTTCAATGAAGTACATTACAAGTTATTGTTAATTACAGTTTCATTAAAGTACATTACGTTATATTAAATTAAAGTATTACAGTTAATTACAATTAAACAGTTACTATAACTTTGTTTTGTTTTTACAGTGTTTCTTATTAATAGACAATTAAGATGTTAAATATAATACAACGTACATGGCACTTACGAGATAATTTATTTACGAAATAATATGCTATAATATGTTATGAATTTGAAATCAGAGCGAACGGAGGTATTTTATCTTTGAGGCGCTCGACTCTGTCGTCGTGAGCGGAATTCGATCTTACTAAGCATTTTTTTGAGTTCACCTCGGGAGGTCATATAATTAAAAATAAAAATGAAAAAAATAATACGAGAACGTTTTTTTCGCGTTCTCGAACGAACGCCCAAAGTTTCGCGCGTCACAAATTGACACGAGTAAACATAGACTGATAAGTTGATAGGGCATAAGTAGACAATAGGTAGATGAATGAATAAGTAATAAAATTAATAAAGGATAGCGGTCAAGAAAGAACATGACTGTAAGAATGAGTATGGTTGAATAATAATGTTTATACTACATAACATATAAATAATGACTTCTATAGTGTGTTTCGTCCTTAGCATGATGTTAAAGAATTTTCATACATTGGATACTAGATATATGATGAAGGGAAAATGTGACGTCATAGTTATTGAATTTTTACGTATAGTACAAATCATTATTAGGAAGATTTACAAGAACAAATTAGAGACAAAGAGTGGGAAACGTAAAGAGAATAAGGTTATTTTATGACGTCATAGTGTATAAGTCATTATTAGTAAGATGAATTAGAAAAATACAGGAATGAATAAAGACGTACAAATCGAAATTCTATCCAAAACTCGCTTATGCGATTTTGGTTTCTTATGTAAAAATGGACATTCGAACATAAAACTATACGAACATAAGTATTGCATGAAGACAATGAATCCATATAATGATGGTGTAGGAATTGTTCATTGTTCACTTTTTACATTGCTCTCCCCTTTTTTTTTTAAATGATATTTATACAATAATATAATAAAATTAATACAATACAATACAATTGAGAAAATAACATCGTAACTAATTCAAGTTAGGTGACGAATTTTTCTTTACAATACAAATTTTATACAGAACAAGTGAGTTATTATATAATATAAAAGAATTCAAAGATTAATACTTTAATTTAGATAAACAATTAAGTTAGACAAAGAATGATATTGTTAAATTTTTTTACAAATTTTTTATTTTTCTGTGGGAAAAATTATGTACATAATGAATAGAGTAAAAGGGAAAAATATAAATTTTAAAGTTCATGGATTTTTCAAGGCTTCCATGATAGTACAATTGGTAACTAATTTTATTGACTATTGTAGATAAAAAAAAATCGAATTATGTAATGGATGATGTATAGACCTGTGGTCAAATGTGTATTTATGTTTATTGGGTACAAAGTGTGTATCTGATAATTTCGAGACAGATTAGCTGAGAGGATTGTTAAATTAACTGTATAAATGCATGAGCAAGATATATTAGGAAGCAAAAATGATTAAGACTAAATAGCATAGTTTGCACTTACGTGCTATGAAATAGTTTGTTGTGACATCCAATGATTTTAGCATAAGGTTTGTATATATATAATATATATATATATATATAGTGCGCATACATGCGTGTGTATGTGTAAGGATTTGGGAGGTTTTTGAATTAACAAAGTTTAAAAATAATGTATAATAATTTAAGATGGGTTTAGGGTTATAAAATCTTTTAAGTCAATTATTGTTGTTATTATTATTATTATCATTATTATTATTATAAAATCCTTTAAGTTCAAGGTAGTGTTTAAGTATTTAATTAAATCAGTTACACGTATTAAGGTAATAAAAAAAAGACGTACTTAGAAGACCTTACGAGTAATGACAGTAACTCTCACGGTTTTAAAATTGAATTTCGACACACAATTAAATTCGACTACTAAAATTCATAACCATATACTGTAGTAGTATGTCAATTTGACTATAATTTTCGTTTGATACCTTACAAATGGTACAATAACAATTTAAGGACAGTTACTCACGATTAATTGAACAAAAAAAATAAAAATACAAATTAAAAATATGAATCAATTATGCATTTCAACGAGCTAAATACAATTTTATAATATTCTAAAAAAAATAAAAGTAAATCGAGCCATAGATGAGTTTCGACCAAGAATAAAAAAGTTATTGAAATGGAAGGGAAACATTTCGAAGAATCTTTTCTTTTAATAATTTCAATTAAATATTACATTAAAAATTATTTTTATATAATAAAAAATATATTAAAAGGTTTAATAATTTTTGCCTGTTAAGTAGAAAAATTATACTCTTTCGTTGAATGTTGATAGAATTTGAATTATTTGATTTTTTTTATCTGAAAACTTGTTTGCATATAGACAAATACATCTGTTTTATTGTGTAGAAGTTTTATTAAAATTAAATGACAAAAAGAACAAACAACTGAAATTTAGGGTATGTGCGATCATACGGGGGAATTGAGTGACTAAGCAGGGGGTATAAGTTTGAAATTGACAATACATCTTTCGTGAGCACTTTGCTCTTTTTAAAAGATTGCTTGTCACACTACTTAGAACAAAAATTAAGAAGTTCAACAAACGGAGGGACGGCATGTTCCTCATATACATTACAATAATTACCAAAATCGTTACAACCTTTGTAAAAACGGTTTTGTTACAATAATAAAATGTCATTTTACCTATATATTTATATACGTAACAATGGCATGAAAAAAAAGACAGATAGGTCAATTTTCTTCTCACAAACAAAAAAAAGGTTAACTAAAGACACAAACGGTCAATTCTGGTTGAATTTAATTCTCTTTTACAACAAAAAAAAAAGGTTGAATTAAATTCTTAAATTACATTTTTCTTAAATTAAATTCTCTTGAACAACAAAAAAGGTTGAATTCAATTGACTGCATTGAAAACTTGGGACTTGAAAACTAACTTCGACTTAAAAACTAACTTTGACTTGAACTCTCTAACTCAATAAATAAACTCTCTAACTTCGAATAAAACTCTGACTTCGAATATAACTCTGACTTGAACTCTATCAAGTATTCTGAAACTGAAAATGAAACTTAACTGTCTAACTTGAACGCTTGTCAAGTATTCTGAAACTTAAACTGTCTAACTTGAACGCTTGTCAAGTATTCTGAAACTTAAACTGTCTAACTTGAACGCTTGTCAAGTATTCTGAAACTTAAACTGTCTAACTTGAACGCTTGTCAAGTATTCTGAAACTTAAACTGTCTAACTTGAACGCTTGTCAAGTGAAGATTAACTGAAAATGGAAAATGACTGCACTTGATCTTTATCAAGTGGAGACGATTAACCTCTGTTTTGGTTGACCCTCTTGGTGCAACCTTCTGACTTGAAAACTGACTTCAAAAATGACTTCAAAAATGACTTCAAAAACTGACTTCAAAAAATGGACTTCAAAATTACTTCAAGTATCTTTATAAATCTCTGGGGTTTGGTTGTCCCTTTTGGTTACAACCAACTGAAACTGTCTGAAAACTGAAAATGGAACTTGAAACTGCTTCAAGTAACTAAACTCTCTCTAAACTCCCTCTCTCTTAATTTGCAAGTCAATTCAATTCAGTAATTGAAAAAAATTTGGAAACAAAAATAAAAAAAATGTAAACAACATTTCACTCGAATGTACACGAAGGTACGATACTATTATGTTTTGATACATAAAATATAATTATTCTATACTGAATATAACAGTGAAATAACTGAAAATAACTCTGAAATAACTCTCTTGAAATTAACTCTCTTGAAATTAACTCTCTTGAAATTAACTCTCTTGAAATTAACTCTCTTGAAATTAACTCTCTCTGAAATTAACTCTCTTTGAAATTAACTCTCTTTGAAATTAACTCTCTTTGAAATCAACTCTCTTTGAAATCAACTCTCTTTGAAATTACTGTTTCAATAAAAAACAAATGTATCACTGGTGTCTGGAATGTTCACTGTGTTTCTTGTGAATTCTGACTTGATACTCATTATTAACTGTTAATAATAGTGACTTTTCAAATGTTTATAAATTACTTAAAAAACAAACTGTACTTAACAAAATTTTCTGTGGGGAAAATCCTTGAGACGTGTCCTGAAGACGTCTTGTTGGCTACTTCTTCTTGGATGAAACTAGGCGTGGAGAACTTGGAGTCGTGACCCACCGGTTCAAGGGTGGATGTTACGAACTAGAAGTCGTGACACGCCGGTCAAATGGTTTTTATCCTGATGCAGGGTAATTTCTATCTTGGCCAAAGAGTGGCCTCTTCTTAAAATAATCTTCTTCTTAAAGTAATCTTCTTCTTAAAGTAATCTTCTTCTTAAAGTAATCTTCTTCTTAAAATAATCTTGTTTATCCTGGTAAAGGGTCTGGAAGACTGGAAGAATCCTGGAGTCGTGAAGATCCTGGTTAAAGGGTCCAGTCTTGTTATCTTCCTTCTTCTATGTGTTTATCCTGGTATAGGGTCGCCAGACTTGTTAGACCCCATATCATCTTCTTCTTCTTATCCTGGCAGGGTCGCCAGCTGTTAACCCCCCCTTTTATGGCCCTGAGTCGGTTCGGAATCGACTGGGTTGTAGTTAGGAGGCAAGCAACGGATGTTTCTTCTTTACACTTTTCTATAATTCTTTTCGGTCGCCTTAAATGGTGGGTCGCCACTCTGTTAACCCTTGGCTACAGACTCGCCAGACTGTTATGCCAATATCTTCTATGGTGCTTGGGTTGTCTCTTTCTCTCGCTTATGGGTCGAGAATTATTACTTCTTCTCTTGCTATAATACTCTGATCCTTTCTCGTATACTAAAATTATCGACTTTTCTTTTATAACTTGTCGACTTGACTAAGTTCTGAAGAGAGCACGGCTCGAAGGAAAAGATAAAAACTTTCTCTTACATTTAGTTTACTTCGTTAGTTCTCTGAATTTACAAGGGTAGAGGTTCGACCTCTTTCGACCATGGCTCAGGCCGGAATCTAAAAAGTTAAGTTAAGGAGGCAAGGGGCCTCTGCCCCTCCTAATGAGGTGCTAATATGAAGAAGTGCAATGAAGAAGAGCCTTAAATGAAGTGGCACCTAATTTTACAAGTACATGTATAATATAGCCTAAATGTTTGGTGGAGACAGTCGAAGTTAAGTTTCCCCCCTTTTTTTAAACACATCAGATGTTTTTGAATGATTGCAAATAAGAATTTAAAAAATAATAAAAACTAATTTGTATTTTTCGCCGAGTCTATATTTATGAAGGCGATATCATTTCGTAATAGTACACAAGTACAAATTAAGTACATGACTGAGTACGAATTAATTTTGGTTCATTACAATTACGATTACAATTACCAATTATTCATATTCACTTGTTGTTTAATTACACTTCCATTTTGAAGTACATTCTTACATGATAAATTAAATCATTACATTTAATTACAGTTTCAATGAAGTACATTACAAGTTATTGTTAATTACAGTTTCATTAAAGTACATTACGTTATATTAAATTAAAGTATTACAGTTAATTACAATTAAACAGTTACTATAACTTTGTTTTGTTTTTACAGTGTTTCTTATTAATAGACAATTAAGATGTTAAATATAATACAACGTACATGGCACTTACGAGATAATTTATTTACGAAATAATATGCTATAATATGTTATGAATTTGAAATCAGAGCGAACGGAGGTATTTTATCTTTGAGGCGCTCGACTCTGTCGTCATGAGCGGAATTCGATCTTACTAAGCATTTTTTTGAGTTCACCTCGGGAGGTCATATAATTAAAAATAAAAATGAAAAAAATAATACGAGAACGTTTTTTCGCGTTCTCGAACGAACGCCCAAGTTTCGCGCGTCACAAATTGACACGAGTAAACATAGACTGATAAGTTGATAGGGCATAAGTAGATAATAGGTAGATGAATGAATAAGTAATAAAATTAATAAGGATAGCGGTCAAGAAAGAACATGACTGTAAGAATGAGTATGGTTGAATAATAATGTTTTATACTACATAACATATAAATAATGACTTCTATAGTGTGTTTCGTCCTTAGCATGATGTTAAAGAATTTTCATACATTGGATACTAGATATATGATGAAGGGAAAATGTGACGTCATAGTTATTGAATTTTTACGTATAGTACAAATCATTATTAGGAAGATTTACAAGAACAAATAGAGACAAAGAGTGGGAAACGTAAAGAGAATAAGGTTATTTTATGACGTCATAGTGTATAAGTCATTATTAGTAAGATGAATTAGAAAAATACAGGAATGAATAAAGACGTACAAATCGAAATTCTATCCAAAACTCGCTTATGCGATTTTGGTTTCTTATGTAAAAATGGACATTCGAACATAAAACTATACGAACATAAGTATTGCATGAAGACAATGAATCCATATAATGATGGTGTAGGAATTGTTCATTGTTCACTTTTACATTGCTCTCCCCTTTTTTTTTTAAATGATATTTATACAATAATATAATAAAATTAATACAATACAATACAATTGAGAAAATAACATCGTAACTAATTCAAGTTAGGTGACGAATTTTTCTTTACAATACAAATTTTATACAGAACAAGTGAGTTATTATATAATATAAAAGAATTCAAAGATTAATACTTTAATTTAGATAAACAATTAAGTTAGACAAAGAATGATATTGTTAAATTTTTTTACAAATTTTTTATTTTTCTGTGGGAAAAATTATGTACAGTGCTTACAATAAGTCTCGCGCCTCTGTCTCGTCCCAAGCTAGTCTGTTAGGTATAAAATGGGCGGTCCTTATGGCAGCGGAGGTGTGTTCGGATTGGTGCACATAAATGCTCTAACCCCATCAATGACGTCCATTATTACGTCACTTCTGCTACATTTTAGTGTTTAAAATACAAATGATTAAGAAGCAGAATGACCAAGTTTCGGGATGTTGGGATGGTTATGGAGCAATCCTAGTCAACATAATATTAGCTGGGCATTACATTATACCGTCTCAATATATACTGTAGACTATAGAGAACGACTAATTCCGCAAATATCCCAAATCATGGCATGATACCTAAGTTATTTTGACGCAGGTCTAAATTATTTGCTCAAATGCAATGATTGATATTAAGTAATTGTTGGGAATTGTTGTCAATTTTGTTGTTTGTGATACATATCCTACCTGAAGAATCTAATGATCAAATTCCTCAGTGAACCTCTCACGCGCTCGCATTTCGAGGAAGTCACGGTCGTCTCACTAATAGATAGTTTATCCATTGTTTTAAGTGGTAACCTATTCCATCTTATGAAAGTCATTAGTCTAAAGCAAGACTGGTGGGCCGTGAATCAGAGAAATTTGCATTTGATTTGTTCATCGTAATTATTACGTAATATAGTATACTGTATATAGTAGTATATAAGAGTTTATTGGTAGCATATCATATGACAATTCCCATAAACATGTGATGGCCTCGATGTTGCCAGTTTTTATTTTTTTCCTGAAACTATTACCTTCTCATAGTTTGTTTCAACAATGCATATATTATCATCTCCACGAGCGTAAACATTGCAAGAAAAGATTCTAACTAGGATAAGTAAAGTTCTTTCATGGTCACAATATATACTTTTATAGATGTCAAACATAAAAATATAATAAAATTCTATATTAACATAAATATATATTCGATACACATTTACGTCATGGCTTTAACATCAGTATTTCGTATAGCTTCCTCCGGCATCAATAATTTCTTGCAATCGTTGTGGCATAGAAGAGGCCAGATTGTAGGGAATGTTTGGTGTTCGACGTAAGCTCCCCCAACTATTCCTCGTGTGAGCTAAAAGTGCTTCAAATGTTCTTTCATTGTGTTGCTCCCATTCGTTAATCATTATTGCACAAAGGTTTTCAATCGGATTCATATCAGGAGAACGTGGTGGCAGAATTAGATTAATAATCTCTGGCTCCCTTTTCTCCCCCCTTCGTAATTCCCCACCCAACCTCGTTTCCTTCGACATAGCAACGCTTACCTCCATCCTCATTCCACTTCCTTCATTAAACCTATTATCGCTTTTACTGTCCCTTCCTTCCATCCTTCAATGCCAGCGTTCTTAAACCTAGCACATAAATTATATAATATGGAATCTAACACCTTAGATCTCTACGCATTCATGTTACTTGAAGACGCCTGTGTCTTAGGGGAATCTAAGTGTTGAGAGTGGGCTTGAGGGGGTAGTCTATAGATTACTACAGATGACCTTGAACGCTCCAACTATTTAAAAATGATTATTTATTACGCACATCATATGGCATAATACACACATGAATTTAAGTATCTTACACTATAGGAATGGAATTGAATCCTACCAGAGTTAAAAAGTCGCAAAATATGATAGATTAGTTTGTATTAAGAGGTTACTAAGAGAAAAGGATTTGGGATTGAGCGGAAGGCAGAGTATATATTTTCTCGAGTTTCGGTTATTATTAACGTTATATGGATACATTGCCATGCGGTGTGATCAGAGAGAGAGAGAGAGAGAGAGAGAGAGAGAGAGAGTTACAAGGAGTTACAAGGAAAAGAAGTACCTCAAAAGGCCTTGCGGCCCATACCGAGGAGGTACCAATGGCAACGGGTGCCAGGGAAAATTTTTTACACCCTCAAATAGTGTGCAAGATTTGGTCTAACCTTTCCTTAAAATGATCCACAGAGGAACTGTTCACAACTTCTGAAGGTAACCTGTTCCACGTGTCACAGATCTTATACGTAAAGTAATTCCCACACACACTAGTCCTAAACCGCTTCAAATCCAACTTCCAACCATTGTTGCGAGTTGGGTTATCATTTAAACTAAACATGCTTCTAAAATCAACATCGTTGAACCCGCGTAAGAGCTTGAAAACCTCGATCAGTTGACCGCGCAGCCTCCGAGTTTCCAGCGAAAACAAGTTCAGGGCGCGTAACCGTCGATTGTAGCCCAAATGCCTAACGGAAGGGATTAACTTTGTGGCCCTCGCCTGCACTCGCTCCAGCCTCTCAATATCTTTCCTGAGGGTGGGCGACCAAAACTGCACAGCATATTCCAGGTGCGGCCGAACCAGGGAATTGTACAGAGAGAGCACAGTCTCCTTGTTCCGAAACTGAAATTGCCTCCTGATATAACCTAACAGCTTCTAGGCTTTCTTTTCAACCTCTACGCACTGTTTGGTAAACTTAAGGTCACTGCTAATTAGCACACCCGTCCTTTTCCAAATCAGTCGCCTCGATATTACTCCCCAACATTGAGTAGTCCGACTTGGGATTGGCATAGCCAATGTGCATCACTTTGCATTTACCCAAGTTAAACGGCATTTGCCACTTTTCGGACCACTCTCCTATCCTACCTAGGTCCGCACGCAGTTCCTCGATCGCTTCGGGCGTCCCAACATTGGCCCCAAGTTTGGTGTCATCAGCGAATTTGGCGATCCGACTGACGATGCCACCGTCGATATCATTTATGTAAATGATAAACAACAGTGGCCCCAAAACGGAACCCTGCGGAACCCCACTAGTGACCGAGGCCGAACCCGAACTAACCCCTTTAATTACAACCCTCTGCCGCCTATTCTTCAGCCAGTTTTCAATCACAACGCGCCCATCCCACCGGCCCTACGAAGCGGGCCCTACCTTTACCCCTTGTATTTTACGACGCCTAAAACTTCATCAACCAAAGCATAGCGCTCATTGTTTCAAAATTTGTTAATATGTATCTGTGTAGCGGTAACGCCAACAGATGGAACTGCTTTCGCCATATCGTGAGCTGAACCTACTTAAATATACACATATTTCGCATGTCTATCTCCGTCTGTGTAACGATGACGCTACCAGATCGAAATCTACTAAAACGCAAGGAAAAGCCTACACTAACTAGTCTTTCTAGCAAAGAACGCAGCGTCTCGCTGATCTGAGTATGAATTGCAGATCACCCAGAACTCACCACGGGGAGACAGACAGACAGACAGAGAGAGACAGAGAGAGACAGAGAGAGAGAGAGACAGAGACAGAGAGAGACACAGAGAGAGAGAGAGAGAGACAGAGAGAGAGAGACACACACACAGAGAGCTTTTAAATCACACCTTTTAAATGGTTTGTGGGTAAAGGCTTCACGTATGTTATTTTAGTCCAGGGTAGTTTATGTGGAGGTGTTAACGTAACTTGCACTTGGGACTGTTAATTGTAAGACAACTACAATAGCTGGGACTGAGACACGTTATCTCCTGCATACTCTATATATATATCTATATACAGTATACTCTATATATAAATAGATAGAGTGATCGACACAATGATAATGTGGACGTCATTGATGGGGTTAGAACAATTATGTGCACCAATCCGAACACACCTCCGCTGCCATAAGGACCGCCCATTTTATACCTAACAGACTAGCTTGGGACGAGACAGAGGCGTGAGACTTATTGTAAGCACTGTACATAATGAATAGAGTAAAAGGGAAAAATATAAATTTTAAAGTTCATGGATTTTTCAAGGCTTCCATGATAGTACAATTGGTAACTAATTTTATTGACTATTGTAGATAAAAAAAAATCGAATTATGTAATGGATGATGTATAGACCTGTGGTCAAATGTGTATTTATGTTTATTGGGTACAAAGTGTGTATCTGATAATTTCGAGACAGATTAGCTGAGAGGATTGTTAAATTAACTGTATAAATGCATGAGCAAGATATATTAGGAAGCAAAAATGATTAAGACTAAATAGCATAGTTTGCACTTACGTGCTATGAAATAGTTTGTTGTGACATCCAATGATTTTAGCATAAGGTTTGTATATATATATATATATATATATATATATATATATATATATATATATATATACAGTGCGCATACATGCGTGTGTATGTGTAAGGATTTGGGAGGTTTTTGAATTAACAAAGTTTAAAAATAATGTATAATAATTTAAGATGGGTTTAGGGTTATAAAATCTTTTAAGTCAATTATTGTTGTTATTATTATTATTATCATTATTATTATTATAAAATCCTTTAAGTTCAAGGTAGTGTTTAAGTATTTAATTAAATCAGTTACACGTATTAAGGTAATAAAAAAAAGACGTACTTAGAAGACCTTACGAGTAATGACAGTAACTCTCACGGTTTTAAAATTGAATTTCGACACACAATTAAATTCGACTACTAAAATTCATAACCATATACTGTAGTAGTATGTCAATTTGACTATAATTTTCGTTTGATACCTTACAAATGGTACAATAACAATTTAAGGACAGTTACTCACGATTAATTGAACAAAAGAAAAATAAAAATACAAATTAAAAATATGAATCAATTATGCATTTCAACGAGCTAAATACAATTTTATAATATTCTAAAAAAATAAAAGTAAATCGAGCCATAGATGAGTTTCGACCAAGAATAAAAAAGTTATTGAAATGGAAGGGAAACATTTCGAAGAATCTTTTCTTTTAATAATTTCAATTAAATATTACATTAAAAATTATTTTTATATAATAAAAAAAATATATTAAAAAGGTTTAATAATTTTTGCCTGTTAAGTAGAAAAATTATACTCTCGTTGAATGTTGATAGAATTTGAATTATTTGATTTTTTTATCTGAAAACTTGTTTGCATATAGACAAATACATCTGTTTTATTGTGTAGAAGTTTTATTAAAATTAAATGACAAAAAAGAACAAACAACTGAAATTTAGGGTATGTGCGATCATACGGGGGAATTGAGTGACTAAGCAGGGGGTATAAGTTTGAAATTGACAATACATCTTTCGTGAGCACTTTGCTCTTTTTAAAAGATTGCTTGTCACACTACTTAGAACAAAAATTAAGAAAGTTCAACAAACGGAGGGACGGCATGTTCCTCATATACATTACAATAATTACCAAAATCGTTACAACCTTTGTAAAAACGGTTTTGTTACAAATAATAAAATGTCATTTTACCTATATATTTATATACGTAACAATGGCATGAAAAGAAAAGACAGATAGGTCAATTTTCTTCTCACAAACAAAAAAAAGGTTAACTAAAGACACAAACGGTCAATTCTGGTTGAATTTAATTCTCTTTTACAACAAAAAAAAAAGGTTGAATTAAATTCTTAAATTACATTTTTCTTAAATTAAATTCTCTTGAACAACAAAAAAAGGTTGAATTCAATTGACTGCATTGAAAACTTGGGACTTGAAAACTAACTTCGACTTAAAAACTAACTTTGACTTGAACTCTCTAACTTCAAATAAAACTCTCTAACTTCGAATAAAACTCTGACTTCGAATATAACTCTGACTTGAACTCTATCAAGTATTCTGAAACTGAAAATGAAACTTAACTGTCTAACTTGAACGCTTGTCAAGTATTCTGAAACTTAAACTGTCTAACTTGAACGCTTGTCAAGTATTCTGAAACTTAAACTGTCTAACTTGAACGCTTGTCAAGTATTCTGAAACTTAAACTGTCTAACTTGAACGCTTGTCAAGTATTCTGAAACTTAAACTGTCTAACTTGAACGCTTGTCAAGTGAAGATTAACTGAAAATGGAAAATGACTGCACTTGATCTTTATCAAGTGGAGACGATTAACCTCTGTTTTGGTTGACCCTCTTGGTGCAACCTTCTGACTTGAAAAACTGACTTCAAAAAATGACTTCAAAAATGACTTCAAAAACTGACTTCAAAAAAATGACTTCAAAATTACTTCAAGTAGCTTTATAAATCTCTGGGGTTTGGTTGTCCCTTTTGGTTACAACCAACTGAAACTGTCTGAAAACTGAAAATGGAACTTGAAACTGCTTCAAGTAACTAAACTCTCTCTAAACTCCCTCTCTCTTAATTTGCAAGTCAATTCAATTCAGTAATTGAAAAAAATTTGGAAACAAAAATAAAAAAAATGTAAACAACATTTCACTCGAATGTACACGAAGGTACGATACTATTATGTTTGATACATAAAATATAATTATTCTATACTGAATATAACAGTGAAAATAACTGAAAATAACTCTGAAAATAACTCTCTTGAAATTAACTCTCTTGAAATTAACTCTCTTGAAATTAACTCTCTTGAAATTAACTCTCTTGAAATTAACTCTCTCTGAAATTAACTCTCTTTGAAATTAACTCTCTTTGAAATTAACTCTCTTTGAAATCAACTCTCTTTGAAATCAACTCTCTTTGAAATTACTGTTTCAATAAAAACAAATGTATCACTGGTGTCTGGAATGTTCACTGTGTTTCTTGTGAATTCTGACTTGATACTCATTATTAACTGTTAATAATAGTGACTTTTCAAATGTTTATAAATTACTTAAAAAAACAAACTGTACTTAACAAAATTTTCTGTGGGGAAAATCCTTGAGACGTGTCCTGAAGACGTCTTGTTGGCTACTTCTTCTTGGATGAAAACTAGGCGTGGAGAACTTGGAGTCGTGACCCACCGGTTCAAGGGTGGATGTTACGAACTAGAAGTCGTGACACGCCGGTCAAATGGTTTTATCCTGATGCAGGGTAATTTCTATCTTGGCCAAAGAGTGGCCTCTTCTTAAAATAATCTTCTTCTTAAAGTAATCTTCTTCTTAAAGTAATCTTCTTCTTAAAGTAATCTTCTTCTTAAAATAATCTTGTTATCCTGGTAAAGGGTCTGGAAGACTGGAAGAATCCTGGAGTCGTGAAGATCCTGGTTAAAGGGTCCAGTCTTGTTATCTTCCTTCTTCTATGTGTTTATCCTGGTATAGGGTCGCCAGACTTGTTAGACCCCATATCTTCTTCTTCTTCTTATCCTGGCAGGGTCGCCAGCTGTTAACCCCCCCTTTTATGGCCCTGAGTCGGTTCGGAATCGACTGGGGTTGTAGTTAGGAGGCAAGCAACGGATGTTTCTTCTTTACACTTTTCTATAATTCTTTTCGGTCGCCTTAAATGGTGGGTCGCCACTCTGTTAAACCCTTGGCTACAGACTCGCCAGACTGTTATGCCAATATCTTCTATGGTGCTTGGGTTGTCTCTTTCTCTCGCTTATGGGTCGAGAATTATTACTTCTTCTCTTGCTATAATACTCTGATCCTTTCTCGTATACTAAAATTATCGACTTTTCTTTTATAACTTGTCGACTTGACTAAGTTCTGAAGAGAGCACGGCTCGAAGGAAAAGATAAAAACTTTCTCTTACATTTAGTTTACTTCGTTAGTTCTCTGAATTTACAAGGGTAGAGGTTCGACCTCTTTCGACCATGGCTCAGGCCGGAATCTAAAAAGTTAAGTTAAGGAGGCAAGGGGCCTCTGCCCCCTCCTAATGAGGTGCTAATATGAAGAAGTGCAATGAAGAAGAGCCTTAAATGAAGTGGCGCCTAATTTTACAAGTACATGTATAATATAGCCTAAATGTTTGGGGGAGACAGTCGAAGGTTAAGTTTCCCCCCTTTTTTTAAACACATCAGATGTTTTTGAATGATTGCAAATAAGAATTTAAAAAATAAAAATAAAAACTAATTTGTATTTTTCGCCGAGTCTATATTTATGAAGGCGATATCATTTCGTAATAGTACACAAGTACAAATTAAGTACATGACTGAGTACGAATTAATTTTGGTTCATTACAATTACGATTACAATTACCAATTAATTCATATTCACTTGTTGTTTAATTACACTTCCATTTTGAAGTACATTCTTACATGATAAATTAAATCATTACATTTAATTACAGTTTCAATGAAGTACATTACAAGTTATTGTTAATTACAGTTTCATTAAAGTACATTACGTTATATTAAATTAAAGTATTACAGTTAATTACAATTAAACAGTTACTATAACTTTGTTTTGTTTTTACAGGGTTTCTTATTAATAGACAATTAAGATGTTAAATATAATACAACGTACATGGCACTTACGAGATAATTTATTTACGAAATAATATGCTATAATATGTTATGAATTTGAAATCAGAGCGAACGAAGGTATTTTATCTTTGAGGCGCTCGACTCTGTCGTCGTGAGCGGAATTCGATCTTACTAAGCATTTTTTTGAGTTCACCTCGGGAGGTCATATAATTAAAAATAAAAATGAAAAAAATAATACGAGAACGTTTTTTCGCGTTCTCGAACGAACGCTCAAAGTTTCGCGCGTCACAAATTGACACGAGTAAACATAGACTGATAAGTTGATAGGGCATAAGTAGACAATAGGTAGATGAATGAATAAGTAATAAAATTAATAAAGGATAGCGGTCAAGAAGAACATGACTGTAAGAATGAGTATGGTTGAATAATAATGTTTATACTACATAACATATAAATAATGACTTCTATAGTGTGTTTCGTCCTTAGCATGATGTTAAAGAATTTTCATACATTGGATACTAGATATATGATGAAGGGAAAATGTGACGTCATAGTTATTGAATTTTTACGTATAGTACAAATCATTATTAGGAAGATTTACAAGAACAAATTAGAGACAAAGAGTGGGAAACGTAAAGAGAATAAGGTTATTTTATGACGTCATAGTGTATAAGTCATTAAAAGAAAGATGAATTAGAAAAATACAGGAATGAATAAAGACGTACAAATCGAAATTCTATCCAAAACTCGCTTATGCGATTTTGGTTTCTTATGTAAAAATGGACATTCGAACATAAAACTATACGAACATAAGTATTGCATGAAGACAATGAATCCATATAATGATGGTGTAGGAATTGTTCATTGTTCACTTTTTACATTGCTCCCCTTTTTTTTTTAAATGATATTTATACAATAATATAATAAAATTAATACAATACAATACAATTGAGAAAATAACATCGTAACTAATTCAAGTTAGGTGACGAATTTTTCTTTACAATACAAATTTTATACAGAACAAGTGAGTTATTATATAATATAAAAGAATTCAAAGATTAATACTTTAATTTAGATAAACAATTAAGTTAGACAAAGAATGATATTGTTAAATTTTTTTACAAATTTTTTATTTTTCTGTGGGAAAAATTATGTACATAATGAATAGAGTAAAAGGGAAAAATATAAATTTTAAAGTTCATGGATTTTTCAAGGCTTCCATGATAGTACAATTGGTAACTAATTTTATTGACTATTGTAGATAAAAAAAAATCGAATTATGTAATGGATGATGTATAGACCTGTGGTCAAATGTGTATTTATGTTTATTGGGTACAAAGTGTGTATCTGATAATTTCGAGACAGATTAGCTGAGAGGATTGTTAAATTAACTGTATAAATGCATGAGCAAGATATATTAGGAAGCAAAAATGATTAAGACTAAATAGCATAGTTTGCACTTACGTGCTATGAAATAGTTTGTTGTGACATCCAATGATTTTAGCATAAGGTTTGTATATATATATATATATATATATATATATAGTGCGCATACATGCGTGTGTATGTGTAAGGATTTGGGAGGTTTTTGAATTAACAAAGTTTAAAAATAATGTATAATAATTTAAGATGGGTTTAGGGTTATAAAATCTTTTAAGTCAATTATTGTTGTTATTATTATTATTATCATTATTATTATTATAAAATCCTTTAAGTTCAAGGTAGTGTTTAAGTATTTAATTAAATCAGTTACACGTATTAAGGTAATAAAAAAAAGACGTACTTAGAAGACCTTACGAGTAATGACAGTAAATCTCACGGTTTTAAAATTGAATTTCGACACACAATTAAATTCGACTACTAAAATTCATAACCATATACTGTAGTAGTATGTCAATTTGACTATAATTTTCGTTTGATATACCTTACAAATGGTACAATAACAATTTAAGGACAGTTACTCACGATTAATTGAACAAAATAAAAATAAAAATACAAATTAAAAATATGAATCAATTATGCATTTCAACGAGCTAAATACAATTTTATAATATTCTAAAAAAATAAAAGTAAATCGAGCCATAGATGAGTTTCGACCAAGAATAAAAAAGTTATTGAAATGGAAGGGAAACATTTCGAAGAATCTTTTCTTTTAATAATTTCAATTAAATATTACATTAAAAATTATTTTTATATAATAAAAAAATATATTAAAAAGGTTTAATAATTTTTGCCTGTTAAGTAGAAAAATTATACTCTTTCGTTGAATGTTGATAGAATTTGAATTATTTGATTTTTTTTATCTGAAAACTTGTTTGCATATAGACAAATACATCTGTTTTATTGTGTAGAAGTTTTATTAAAATTAAATGACAAAAAAGAACAAACAACTGAAATTTAGGGTATGTGCGATCATACGGGGGAATTGAGTGACTAAGCAGGGGTATAAGTTTGAAATTGACAATACATCTTTCGTGAGCACTTTGCTCTTTTTAAAAGATTGCTTGTCACACTACTTAGAACAAAATTAAGAAAGTTCAACAAACGGAGGGACGGCATGTTCCTCATATACATTACAATAATTACCAAAATCGTTACAACCTTTGTAAAAACGGTTTTGTTACAAATAATAAAATGTCATTTTACCTATATATTTATATACGTAACAATGGCATGAAAAGAAAAGACAGATAGGTCAATTTTCTTCTCACAAACAAAAAAAAGGTTAACTAAAGACACAAACGGTCAATTCTGGTTGAATTTAATTCTCTTTTACAACAAAAAAAAGGTTGAATTAAATTCTTAAATTACATTTTTCTTAAATTAAATTCTCTTGAACAACAAAAAAAGGTTGAATTCAATTGACTGCATTGAAAACTTGGGACTTGAAAACTAACTTCGACTTAAAAACTAACTTTGACTTGAACTCTCTAACTTCAAATAAAACTCTCTAACTTCGAATAAAACTCTGACTTCGAATATAACTCTGACTTGAACTCTATCAAGTATTCTGAAACTGAAAATGAAACTTAACTGTCTAACTTGAACGCTTGTCAAGTATTCTGAAACTTAAACTGTCTAACTTGAACGCTTGTCAAGTATTCTGAAACTTAAACTGTCTAACTTGAACGCTTGTCAAGTATTCTGAAACTTAAACTGTCTAACTTGAACGCTTGTCAAGTATTCTGAAACTTAAACTGTCTAACTTGAACGCTTGTCAAGTGAAGATTAACTGAAAATGGAAAATGACTGCACTTGATCTTTATCAAGTGGAGACGATTAACCTCTGTTTTGGTTGACCCTCTTGGTGCAACCTTCTGACTTGAAAAACTGACTTCAAAAAATGACTTCAAAAATGACTTCAAAAACTGACTTCAAAAAAATGACTTCAAAATTACTTCAAGTAGCTTTATAAATCTCTGGGGTTTGGTTGTCCCTTTTGGTTACAACCAACTGAAACTGTCTGAAAACTGAAAATGGAACTTGAAACTGCTTCAAGTAACTAAACTCTCTCTAAACTCCCTCTCTCTTAATTTGCAAGTCAATTCAATTCAGTAATTGAAAAAAATTTGGAAACAAAAAATAAAAAAAATGTAAACAACATTTCACTCGAATGTACACGAAGGTACGATACTATTATGTTTGATACATAAAATATAATTATTCTATACTGAATATAACAGTGAAAATAACTGAAAATAACTGAAAATAACTCTCTTGAAATTAACTCTCTTGAAATTAACTCTCTTGAAATTAACTCTCTTGAAATTAACTCTCTTGAAATTAACTCTCTCTGAAATTAACTCTCTTTGAAATTAACTCTCTTTGAAATTAACTCTCTTTGAAATCAACTCTCTTTGAAATCAACTCTCTTTGAAATTACTGTTTCAATAAAACAAATGTATCACTGGTGTCTGGAATGTTCACTGTGTTTCTTGTGAATTCTGACTTGATACTCATTATTAACTGTTAATAATAGTGACTTTTCAAATGTTTATAAATTACTTAAAAAAACAACTGTACTTAACAAAATTTTCTGTGGGAAAATCCTTGAGACGTGTCCTGAAGACGTCTTGTTGGCTACTTCTTCTTGGATGAAAACTAGGCGTGGAGAACTTGGAGTCGTGACCCACCGTTCAAGGGTGGATGTTACGAACTAGAAGTCGTGACACGCCGGTCAAATGGTTTTATCCTGATGCAGGGTAATTTCTATCTTGGCCAAAGAGTGGCCTCTTCTTAAAATAATCTTCTTCTTAAAGTAATCTTCTTCTTAAGTAATCTTCTTCTTAAAGTAATCTTCTTCTTAAAATAATCTTGTTATCCTGGTAAAGGGTCTGGAAGACTGGAAGAATCCTGGAGTCGTGAAGATCCTGGTTAAAGGGTCCAGTCTTGTTATCTTCCTTCTTCTATGTGTTTATCCTGGTATAGGGTCGCCAGACTTGTTAGACCCCATATCATCTTCTTCTTCTTATCCTGGCAGGGTCGCCAGCTGTTAACCCCCCTTTTATGGCCCTGAGTCGGTTCGGAATCGACTGGGGTTGTAGTTAGGAGGCAAGCAACGGATGTTTCTTCTTTACACTTTTCTATAATTCTTTTCGGTCGCCTTAAATGGTGGGTCGCCACTCTGTTAAACCCTTGGCTACAGACTCGCCAGACTGTTATGCCAATATCTTCTATGGTGCTTGGTTGTCTCTTTCTCTCGCTTATGGGTCGAGAATTATTACTTCTTCTCTTGCTATAATACTCTGATCCTTTCTCGTATACTAAAATTATCGACTTTTCTTTTATAACTTGTCGACTTGACTAAGTTCTGAAGAGAGCACGGCTCGAAGGAAAAGATAAAAACTTTCTCTTACATTTAGTTTACTTCGTTAGTTCTCTGAATTTACAAGGGTAGAGGTTCGACCTCTTTCGACCATGGCTCAGGCCGGAATCTAAAAAGTTAAGTTAAGGAGGCAAGGGGCCTCTGCCCCCTCCTAATGAGGTGCTAATATGAAGAAGTGCAATGAAGAAGAGCCTTAAATGAAGTGGCGCCTAATTTTACAAGTACATGTATAATATAGCCTAAATGTTTGGTGGAGACAGTCGAAGGTTAAGTTTCCCCCCTTTTTTTAAACACATCAGATGTTTTTGAATGATTGCAAATAGAATTTAAAAAATAAAAATAAAAACTAATTTGTATTTTTCGCCGAGTCTATATTTATGAAGGCGATATCATTTCGTAATAGTACACAAGTACAAATTAAGTACATGACTGAGTACGAATTAATTTTGGTTCATTACAATTACGATTACAATTACCAATTAATTCATATTCACTTGTTGTTTAATTACACTTCCATTTTGAAGTACATTCTTACATGATAAATTAAATCATTACATTTAATTACAGTTTCAATGAAGTACATTACAAGTTATTGTTAATTACAGTTTCATTAAAGTACATTACGTTATATTAAATTAAAGTATTACAGTTAATTACAATTAAACAGTTACTATAACTTTGTTTTGTTTTTACAGTGTTTCTTATTAATAGACAATTAAGATGTTAAATATAATACAACGTACATGGCACTTACGAGATAATTTATTTACGAAATAATATGCTATAATATGTTATGAATTTGAAATCAGAGCGAACGGAGGTATTTTATCTTTGAGGCGCTCGACTCTGTCGTCATGAGCGGAATTCGATCTTACTAAGCATTTTTTTGAGTTCACCTCGGGAGGTCATATAATTAAAAATAAAAATGAAAAAAATAATACGAGAACGTTTTTTCGCGTTCTCGAACGAACGCCCAAAGTTTCGCGCGTCACAAATTGACACGAGTAAACATAGACTGATAAGTTGATAGGGCATAAGTAGATAAAGGTAGATGAATGAATAAGTAATAAAATTAATAAAGGATAGCGGTCAAGAAAGAACATGACTGTAAGAATGAGTATGGTTGAATAATAATGTTTATACTACATAACATATAAATAATGACTTCTATAGTGTGTTTCGTCCTTAGCATGATGTTAAAGAATTTTCATACATTGGATACTAGATATATGATGAAGGGAAAATGTGACGTCATAGTTATTGAATTTTTTACGTATAGTACAAATCATTATTAGGAAGATTTACAAGAACAATTAGAGACAAAGAGTGGGAAACGTAAAGAGAATAAGGTTATTTTATGACGTCATAGTGTATAAGTCATTATTAGTAAGATGAATTAGAAAAATACAGGAATGAATAAAGACGTACAAATCGAAATTCTATCCAAACTCGCTTATGCGATTTTGGTTTCTTATGTAAAAATGGACATTCGAACATAAAACTATACGAACATAAGTATTGCATGAAGACAATGAATCCATATAATGATGGTGTAGGAATTGTTCATTGTTCACTTTTTACATTGCTCTCCCCTTTTTTTTTTAAATGATATTTATACAATAATATAATAAAATTAATACAATACAATACAATTGAGAAAATAAATCGTAACTAATTCAAGTTAGGTGACGAATTTTTCTTTACAATACAAATTTTATACAGAACAAGTGAGTTATTATATAATATAAAAGAATTCAAAGATTAATACTTTAATTTAGATAAACAATTAAGTTAGACAAAGAATGATATTGTTAAATTTTTTTACAAATTTTTTATTTTTCTGTGGGAAAAATTATGTACAGTGCTTACAATAAGTCTCGCGCCTCTGTCTCGTCCCAAGCTAGTCTGTTAGGTATAAAATGGGCGGTCCTTATGGCAGCGGAGGTGTGTTCGGATTGGTGCACATAAATGCTCTAACCCCATCAATGACGTCCATTATTACGTCACTTCTGCTACATTTTAGTGTTTAAAATACAAATGATTAAGAAGCAGAATGACCAAGTTTCGGGATGTTGGGATGGTTATGGAGCAATCCTAGTCAACATAATATTAGCTGGGCATTACATTATACCGTCTCAATATATACTGTAGACTATAGAGAACGACTAATTCCGCAAATATCCCAAATCATGGCATGATACCTAAGTTATTTTGACGCAGGTCTAAATTATTTGCTCAAATGCAATGATTGATATTAAGTAATTGTTGGGAATTGTTGTCAATTTTGTTGTTTGTGATACATATCCTACCTGAAGAATCTAATGATCAAATTCCTCAGTGAACCTCTCACGCGCTCGCATTTCGAGGAAGTCACGGTCGTCTCACTAATAGATAGTTTATCCATTGTTTTAAGTGGTAACCTATTCCATCTTATGAAAGTCATTAGTCTAAAGCAAGACTGGTGGGCCGTGAATCAGAGAAATTTGCATTTGATTTGTTCATCGTAATTATTACGTAATATAGTATACTGTATATAGTAGTATATAAGAGTTTATTGGTAGCATATCATATGACAATTCCCATAAACATGTGATGGCCTCGATGTTGCCAGTTTTTATTTTTTTCCTGAAACTATTACCTTCTCATAGTTTGTTTCAACAATGCATATATTATCATCTCCACGAGCGTAAACATTGCAAGAAAAGATTCTAACTAGGATAAGTAAAGTTCTTTCATGGTCACAATATATACTTTTATAGATGTCAAACATAAAAATATAATAAAATTCTATATTAACATAAATATATATTCGATACACATTTACGTCATGGCTTTAACATCAGTATTTCGTATAGCTTCCTCCGGCATCAATAATTTCTTGCAATCGTTGTGGCATAGAAGAGGCCAGATTGTAGGGAATGTTTGGTGTTCGACGTAAGCTCCCCCAACTATTCCTCGTGTGAGCTAAAAGTGCTTCAAATGTTCTTTCATTGTGTTGCTCCCATTCGTTAATCATTATTGCACAAAGGTTTTCAATCGGATTCATATCAGGAGAACGTGGTGGCAGAATTAGATTAATAATCTCTGGCTCCCTTTTCTCCCCCCTTCGTAATTCCCCACCCAACCTCGTTTCCTTCGACATAGCAACGCTTACCTCCATCCTCATTCCACTTCCTTCATTAAACCTATTATCGCTTTTACTGTCCCTTCCTTCCATCCTTCAATGCCAGCGTTCTTAAACCTAGCACATAAATTATATAATATGGAATCTAACACCTTAGATCTCTACGCATTCATGTTACTTGAAGACGCCTGTGTCTTAGGGGAATCTAAGTGTTGAGAGTGGGCTTGAGGGGGTAGTCTATAGATTACTACAGATGACCTTGAACGCTCCAACTATTTAAAAATGATTATTTATTACGCACATCATATGGCATAATACACACATGAATTTAAGTATCTTACACTATAGGAATGGAATTGAATCCTACCAGAGTTAAAAAGTCGCAAAATATGATAGATTAGTTTGTATTAAGAGGTTACTAAGAGAAAAGGATTTGGGATTGAGCGGAAGGCAGAGTATATATTTTCTCGAGTTTCGGTTATTATTAACGTTATATGGATACATTGCCATGCGGTGTGATCAGAGAGAGAGAGAGAGAGAGAGAGAGAGAGAGTTACAAGGAGTTACAAGGAAAAGAAGTACCTCAAAAGGCCTTGCGGCCCATACCGAGGAGGTACCAATGGCAACGGGTGCCAGGGAAAATTTTTTACACCCTCAAATAGTGTGCAAGATTTGGTCTAACCTTTCCTTAAAATGATCCACAGAGGAACTGTTCACAACTTCTGAAGGTAACCTGTTCCACGTGTCACAGATCTTATACGTAAAGTAATTCCCACACACACTAGTCCTAAACCGCTTCAAATCCAACTTCCAACCATTGTTGCGAGTTGGGTTATCATTTAAACTAAACATGCTTCTAAAATCAACATCGTTGAACCCGCGTAAGAGCTTGAAAACCTCGATCAGTTGACCGCGCAGCCTCCGAGTTTCCAGCGAAAACAAGTTCAGGGCGCGTAACCGTCGATTGTAGCCCAAATGCCTAACGGAAGGGATTAACTTTGTGGCCCTCGCCTGCACTCGCTCCAGCCTCTCAATATCTTTCCTGAGGGTGGGCGACCAAAACTGCACAGCATATTCCAGGTGCGGCCGAACCAGGGAATTGTACAGAGAGAGCACACTCTCCTTGTTCCGAAACTGAAATTGCCTCCTGATATAACCTAACAGCTTCTAGGCTTTCTTTTCAACCTCTACGCACTGTTTGGTAAACTTAAGGTCACTGCTAATTAGCACACCCGTCCTTTTCCAAATCAGTCGCCTCGATATTACTCCCCAACATTGAGTAGTCCGACTTGGGATTGGCATAGCCAATGTGCATCACTTTGCATTTACCCAAGTTAAACGGCATTTGCCACTTTTCGGACCACTCTCCTATCCTACCTAGGTCCGCACGCAGTTCCTCGATCGCTTCGGGCGTCCCAACATTGGCCCCAAGTTTGGTGTCATCAGCGAATTTGGCGATCCGACTGACGATGCCACCGTCGATATCATTTATGTAAATGATAAACAACAGTGGCCCCAAAACGGAACCCTGCGGAACCCCACTAGTGACCGAGGCCGAACCCGAACTAACCCCTTTAATTACAACCCTCTGCCGCCTATTCTTCAGCCAGTTTTCAATCACAACGCGCCCATCCCACCGGCCCTACGAAGCGGGCCCTACCTTTACCCCTTGTATTTTACGACGCCTAAAACTTCATCAACCAAAGCATAGCGCTCATTGTTTCAAAATTTGTTAATATGTATCTGTGTAGCGGTAACGCCAACAGATGGAACTGCTTTCGCCATATCGTGAGCTGAACCTACTTAAATATACACATATTTCGCATGTCTATCTCCGTCTGTGTAACGATGACGCTACCAGATCGAAATCTACTAAAACGCAAGGAAAAGCCTACACTAACTAGTCTTTCTAGCAAAGAACGCAGCGTCTCGCTGATCTGAGTATGAATTGCAGATCACCCAGAACTCACCACGGGGAGACAGACAGACAGACAGAGAGAGACAGAGAGAGACAGAGAGAGAGAGAGACAGAGACAGAGAGAGACACAGAGAGAGAGAGAGAGAGACAGAGAGAGAGAGACACACACACAGAGAGCTTTTAAATCACACCTTTTAAATGGTTTGTGGGTAAAGGCTTCACGTATGTTATTTTAGTCCAGGGTAGTTTATGTGGAGGTGTTAACGTAACTTGCACTTGGGACTGTTAATTGTAAGACAACTACAATAGCTGGGACTGAGACACGTTATCTCCTGCATGCTCTATATATATATCTATATACAGTATATCTCTATATATAAATAGATAGAGTGATCGACACAATGATAATGTGGACGTCATTGATGGGGTTAGAACAATTATGTGCACCAATCCGAACACACCTCCGCTGCCATAAGGACCGCCCATTTTATACCTAACAGACTAGCTTGGGACGAGACAGAGGCGTGAGACTTATTGTAAGCACTGTACATAATGAATAGAGTAAAAGGGAAAAATATAAATTTTAAAGTTCATGGATTTTTCAAGGCTTCCATGATAGTACAATTGGTAACTAATTTTATTGACTATTGTAGATAAAAAAAAATCGAATTATGTAATGGATGATGTATAGACCTGTGGTCAAATGTGTATTTATGTTTATTGGGTACAAAGTGTGTATCTGATAATTTCGAGACAGATTAGCTGAGAGGATTGTTAAATTAACTGTATAAATGCATGAGCAAGATATATTAGGAAGCAAAAATGATTAAGACTAAATAGCATAGTTTGCACTTACGTGCTATGAAATAGTTTGTTGTGACATCCAATGATTTTAGCATAAGGTTTGTATATATATATATATATATATATATATATATATATATATATATATATATAGTGCGCATACATGCGTGTGTATGTGTAAGGATTTGGGAGGTTTTTGAATTAACAAAGTTTAAAAATAATGTATAATAATTTAAGATGGGTTTAGGGTTATAAAATCTTTTAAGTCAATTATTGTTGTTATTATTATTATTATCATTATTATTATTATAAAATCCTTTAAGTTCAAGGTAGTGTTTAAGTATTTAATTAAATCAGTTACACGTATTAAGGTAATAAAAAAAAGACGTACTTAGAAGACCTTACGAGTAATGACAGTAACTCTCACGGTTTTAAAATTGAATTTCGACACACAATTAAATTCGACTACTAAAATTCATAACCATATACTGTAGTAGTATGTCAATTTGACTATAATTTTCGTTTGATACCTTACAAATGGTACAATAACAATTTAAGGACAGTTACTCACGATTAATTGAACAAAAGAAAAATAAAAATACAAATTAAAAATATGAATCAATTATGCATTTCAACGAGCTAAATACAATTTTATAATATTCTAAAAAAATAAAAGTAAATCGAGCCATAGATGAGTTTCGACCAAGAATAAAAAGTTATTGAAATGGAAGGGAAACATTTCGAAGAATCTTTTCTTTTAATAATTTCAATTAAATATTACATTAAAAATTATTTTTATATAATAAAAAAATATATTAAAAAGGTTTAATAATTTTTGCCTGTTAAGTAGAAAAATTATACTCTCGTTGAATGTTGATAGAATTTGAATTATTTGATTTTTTTATCTGAAAACTTGTTTGCATATAGACAAATACATCTGTTTTATTGTGTAGAAGTTTTATTAAAATTAAATGACAAAAAAACAAACAACTGAAATTTAGGGTATGTGCGATCATACGGGGGAATTGAGTGACTAAGCAGGGGGTATAAGTTTGAAATTGACAATACATCTTTCGTGAGCACTTTGCTCTTTTTAAAAGATTGCTTGTCACACTACTTAGAACAAAAATTAAGAAAGTTCAACAAACGGAGGGACGGCATGTTCCTCATATACATTACAATAATTACCAAAATCGTTACAACCTTTGTAAAAACGGTTTTGTTACAAATAATAAAATGTCATTTTACCTATATATTTATATACGTAACAATGGCATGAAAAGAAAAGACAGATAGGTCAATTTTCTTCTCACAAACAAAAAAAAAGGTTAACTAAAGACACAAACGGTCAATTCTGGTTGAATTTAATTCTCTTTTACAACAAAAAAAAAAGGTTGAATTAAATTCTTAAATTACATTTTTCTTAAATTAAATTCTCTTGAACAACAAAAAAAGGTTGAATTCAATTGACTGCATTGAAAACTTGGGACTTGAAAACTAACTTCGACTTAAAAACTAACTTTGACTTGAACTCTCTAACTTCAAATAAAACTCTCTAACTTCGAATAAAACTCTGACTTCGAATATAACTCTGACTTGAACTCTATCAAGTATTCTGAAACTGAAAATGAAACTTAACTGTCTAACTTGAACGCTTGTCAAGTATTCTGAAACTTAAACTGTCTAACTTGAACGCTTGTCAAGTATTCTGAAACTTAAACTGTCTAACTTGAACGCTTGTCAAGTATTCTGAAACTTAAACTGTCTAACTTGAACGCTTGTCAAGTATTCTGAAACTTAAACTGTCTAACTTGAACGCTTGTCAAGTGAAGATTAACTGAAAATGGAAAATGACTGCACTTGATCTTTATCAAGTGGAGACGATTAACCTCTGTTTTGGTTGACCCTCTTGGTGCAACCTTCTGACTTGAAAAACTGACTTCAAAAAATGACTTCAAAAATGACTTCAAAAACTGACTTCAAAAAAATGACTTCAAAATTACTTCAAGTAGCTTTATAAATCTCTGGGGTTTGGTTGTCCCTTTTGGTTACAACCAACTGAAACTGTCTGAAAACTGAAAATGGAACTTGAAACTGCTTCAAGTAACTAAACTCTCTCTAAACTCCCTCTCTCTTAATTTGCAAGTCAATTCAATTCAGTAATTGAAAAAAATTTGGAAACAAAAAATAAAAAAAATGTAAACAACATTTCACTCGAATGTACACGAAGGTACGATACTATTATGTTTGATACATAAAATATAATTATTCTATACTGAATATAACAGTGAAAATAACTGAAAATAACTCTGAAAATAACTCTCTTGAAATTAACTCTCTTGAAATTAACTCTCTTGAAATTAACTCTCTTGAAATTAACTCTCTTGAAATTAACTCTCTCTGAAATTAACTCTCTTTGAAATTAACTCTCTTTGAAATTAACTCTCTTTGAAATCAACTCTCTTTGAAATCAACTCTCTTTGAAATTACTGTTTCAATAAAAACAAATGTATCACTGGTGTCTGGAATGTTCACTGTGTTTCTTGTGAATTCTGACTTGATACTCATTATTAACTGTTAATAATAGTGACTTTTCAAATGTTTATAAATTACTTAAAAAAACAAACTGTACTTAACAAAATTTTCTGTGGGGAAAATCCTTGAGACGTGTCCTGAAGACGTCTTGTTGGCTACTTCTTCTTGGATGAAAACTAGGCGTGGAGAACTTGGAGTCGTGACCCACCGGTTCAAGGGTGGATGTTACGAACTAGAAGTCGTGACACGCCGGTCAAATGGTTTTATCCTGATGCAGGGTAATTTCTATCTTGGCCAAAGAGTGGCCTCTTCTTAAAATAATCTTCTTCTTAAAGTAATCTTCTTCTTAAAGTAATCTTCTTCTTAAAGTAATCTTCTTCTTAAAATAATCTTGTTATCCTGGTAAAGGGTCTGGAAGACTGGAAGAATCCTGGAGTCGTGAAGATCCTGGTTAAAGGGTCCAGTCTTGTTATCTTCCTTCTTCTATGTGTTTATCCTGGTATAGGGTCGCCAGACTTGTTAGACCCCATATCTTCTTCTTCTTCTTATCCTGGCAGGGTCGCCAGCTGTTAACCCCCCTTTTATGGCCCTGAGTCGGTTCGGAATCGACTGGGGTTGTAGTTAGGAGGCAAGCAACGGATGTTTCTTCTTTACACTTTTCTATAATTCTTTTCGGTCGCCTTAAATGGTGGGTCGCCACTCTGTTAAACCCTTGGCTACAGACTCGCCAGACTGTTATGCCAATATCTTCTATGGTGCTTGGGTTGTCTCTTTCTCTCGCTTATGGGTCGAGAATTATTACTTCTTCTCTTGCTATAATACTCTGATCCTTTCTCGTATACTAAAATTATCGACTTTTCTTTTATAACTTGTCGACTTGACTAAGTTCTGAAGAGAGCACGGCTCGAAGGAAAAGATAAAAACTTTCTCTTACATTTAGTTTACTTCGTTAGTTCTCTGAATTTACAAGGGTAGAGGTTCGACCTCTTTCGACCATGGCTCAGGCCGGAATCTAAAAAGTTAAGTTAAGGAGGCAAGGGGCCTCTGCCCCCTCCTAATGAGGTGCTAATATGAAGAAGTGCAATGAAGAAGAGCCTTAAATGAAGTGGCGCCTAATTTTACAAGTACATGTATAATATAGCCTAAATGTTTGGGGGAGACAGTCGAAGGTTAAGTTTCCCCCCTTTTTTAAACACATCAGATGTTTTTGAATGATTGCAAATAAGAATTTAAAAAATAAAAATAAAAACTAATTTGTATTTTTCGCCGAGTCTATATTTATGAAGGCGATATCATTTCGTAATAGTACACAAGTACAAATTAAGTACATGACTGAGTACGAATTAATTTTGGTTCATTACAATTACGATTACAATTACCAATTAATTCATATTCACTTGTTGTTTAATTACACTTCCATTTTGAAGTACATTCTTACATGATAAATTAAATCATTACATTTAATTACAGTTTCAATGAAGTACATTACAAGTTATTGTTAATTACAGTTTCATTAAAGTACATTACGTTATATTAAATTAAAGTATTACAGTTAATTACAATTAAACAGTTACTATAACTTTGTTTTGTTTTTACAGGGTTTCTTATTAATAGACAATTAAGATGTTAAATATAATACAACGTACATGGCACTTACGAGATAATTTATTTACGAAATAATATGCTATAATATGTTATGAATTTGAAATCAGAGCGAACGAAGGTATTTTATCTTTGAGGCGCTCGACTCTGTCGTCGTGAGCGGAATTCGATCTTACTAAGCATTTTTTTGAGTTCACCTCGGAGGTCATATAATTAAAAATAAAAATGAAAAAAATAATACGAGAACGTTTTTTCGCGTTCTCGAACGAACGCTCAAAGTTTCGCGCGTCACAAATTGACACGAGTAAACATAGACTGATAAGTTGATAGGGCATAAGTAGACAATAGGTAGATGAATGAATAAGTAATAAAATTAATAAAGGATAGCGGTCAAGAAAGAACATGACTGTAAGAATGAGTATGGTTGAATAATAATGTTTATACTACATAACATATAAATAATGACTTCTATAGTGTGTTTCGTCCTTAGCATGATGTTAAAGAATTTTCATACATTGGATACTAGATATATGATGAAGGGAAAATGTGACGTCATAGTTATTGAATTTTTACGTATAGTACAAATCATTATTAGGAAGATTTACAAGAACAAATTAGAGACAAAGAGTGGGAAACGTAAAGAGAATAAGGTTATTTTATGACGTCATAGTGTATAAGTCATTAAAAGAAAGATGAATTAGAAAAATACAGGAATGAATAAAGACGTACAAATCGAAATTCTATCCAAAACTCGCTTATGCGATTTTGGTTTCTTATGTAAAAATGGACATTCGAACATAAAACTATACGAACATAAGTATTGCATGAAGACAATGAATCCATATAATGATGGTGTAGGAATTGTTCATTGTTCACTTTTTACATTGCTCCCCTTTTTTTTTTAAATGATATTTATACAATAATATAATAAAATTAATACAATACAATACAATTGAGAAAATAACATCGTAACTAATTCAAGTTAGGTGACGAATTTTTCTTTACAATACAAATTTTATACAGAACAAGTGAGTTATTATATAATATAAAAGAATTCAAAGATTAATACTTTAATTTAGATAAACAATTAAGTTAGACAAAGAATGATATTGTTAAATTTTTTACAAATTTTTTATTTTTCTGTGGGAAAAATTATGTACATAATGAATAGAGTAAAAGGGAAAAATATAAATTTTAAAGTTCATGGATTTTTCAAGGCTTCCATGATAGTACAATTGGTAACTAATTTTATTGACTATTGTAGATAAAAAAAAATCGAATTATGTAATGGATGATGTATAGACCTGTGGTCAAATGTGTATTTATGTTTATTGGGTACAAAGTGTGTATCTGATAATTTCGAGACAGATTAGCTGAGAGGATTGTTAAATTAACTGTATAAATGCATGAGCAAGATATATTAGGAAGCAAAATGATTAAGACTAAATAGCATAGTTTGCACTTACGTGCTATGAAATAGTTTGTTGTGACATCCAATGATTTTAGCATAAGGTTTGTATATATATATATATATATATATATATATATAGTGCGCATACATGCGTGTGTATGTGTAAGGATTTGGGAGGTTTTTGAATTAACAAAGTTTAAAAATAATGTATAATAATTTAAGATGGGTTTAGGGTTATAAAATCTTTTAAGTCAATTATTGTTGTTATTATTATTATTATCATTATTATTATTATAAAATCCTTTAAGTTCAAGGTAGTGTTTAAGTATTTAATTAAATCAGTTACACGTATTAAGGTAATAAAAAAAAGACGTACTTAGAAGACTTACGAGTAATGACAGTAACTCTCACGGTTTTAAAATTGAATTTCGACACACAATTAAATTCGACTACTAAAATTCATAACCATATACTGTAGTAGTATGTCAATTTGACTATAATTTTCGTTTGATACCTTACAAATGGTACAATAACAATTTAAGGACAGTTACTCACGATTAATTGAACAAAAGAAAATAAAAATACAAATTAAAAATATGAATCAATTATGCATTTCAACGAGCTAAATACAATTTTATAATATTCTAAAAAAATAAAAGTAAATCGAGCCATAGATGAGTTTCGACCAAGAATAAAAAGTTGTTGAAATGGAAGGGAAACATTTCGAAGAATCTTTTCTTTTAATAATTTCAATTAAATATTACATTAAAAATTATTTTTATATAATAAAAAAATATATTAAAAAGGTTTAATAATTTTTGCCTGTTAAGTAGAAAAATTATACTCTTTCGTTGAATGTTGATAGAATTTGAATTATTTGATTTTTTTTATCTGAAAACTTGTTTGCATATAGACAAATACATCTGTTTTATTGTGTAGAAGTTTTATTAAAATTAAATGACAAAAAAGAACAAACAACTGAAATTTAGGGTATGTGCGATCATACGGGGGAATTGAGTGACTAAGCAGGGGGTATAAGTTTGAAATTGACAATACATCTTTCGTGAGCACTTTGCTCTTTTTAAAAGATTGCTTGTCACACTACTTAGAACAAAAATTAAGAAAGTTCAACAAACGGAGGGACGGCATGTTCCTCATATACATTACAATAATTACCAAAATCGTTACAACCTTTGTAAAAACGGTTTTGTTACAAATAATAAAATGTCATTTTACCTATATATTTATATACGTAACAATGGCATGAAAAGAAACAGATAGGTCAATTTTCTTCTCACAAACAAAAAAAAAGGTTAACTAAAGACACAAACGGTCAATTCTGGTTGAATTTAATTCTCTTTTACAACAAAAAAAAAAGGTTGAATTAAATTCTTAAATTACATTTTTCTTAAATTAAATTCTCTTGAACAACAAAAAAAGGTTGAATTCAATTGACTGCATTGAAAACTTGGGACTTGAAAACTAACTTCGACTTAAAAACTAACTTTGACTTGAACTCTCTAACTTCAAATAAAACTCTCTAACTTCGAATAAAACTCTGACTTCGAATATAACTCTGACTTGAACTCTATCAAGTATTCTGAAACTGAAAATGAAACTTAACTGTCTAACTTGAACGCTTGTCAAGTATTCTGAAACTTAAACTGTCTAACTTGAACGCTTGTCAAGTATTCTGAAACTTAAACTGTCTAACTTGAACGCTTGTCAAGTATTCTGAAACTTAAACTGTCTAACTTGAACGCTTGTCAAGTATTCTGAAACTTAAACTGTCTAACTTGAACGCTTGTCAAGTGAAGATTAACTGAAAATGGAAAATGACTGCACTTGATCTTTATCAAGTGGAGACGATTAACCTCTGTTTTGGTTGACCCTCTTGGTGCAACCTTCTGACTTGAAAAACTGACTTCAAAAAATGACTTCAAAAATGACTTCAAAAACTGACTTCAAAAAAATGACTTCAAAATTACTTCAAGTAGCTTTATAAATCTCTGGGGTTTGGTTGTCCCTTTTGGTTACAACCAACTGAAACTGTCTGAAAACTGAAAATGGAACTTGAAACTGCTTCAAGTAACTAAACTCTCTCTAAACTCCCTCTCTCTTAATTTGCAAGTCAATTCAATTCAGTAATTGAAAAAAATTTGGAAACAAAAAATAAAAAAATGTAAACAACATTTCACTCGAATGTACACGAAGGTACGATACTATTATGTTTGATACATAAAATATAATTATTCTATACTGAATATAACAGTGAAAATAACTGAAAATAACTCTGAAAATAACTCTCTTGAAATTAACTCTCTTGAAATTAACTCTCTTGAAATTAACTCTCTTGAAATTAACTCTCTTGAAATTAACTCTCTCTGAAATTAACTCTCTTTGAAATTAACTCTCTTTGAAATTAACTCTCTTTGAAATCAACTCTCTTTGAAATCAACTCTCTTTGAAATTACTGTTTCAATAAAAACAAATGTATCACTGGTGTCTGGAATGTTCACTGTGTTTCTTGTGAATTCTGACTTGATACTCATTATTAACTGTTAATAATAGTGACTTTTCAAATGTTTATAAATTACTTAAAAAAACAAACTGTACTTAACAAAATTTTCTGTGGGGAAAATCCTTGAGACGTGTCCTGAAGACGTCTTGTTGGCTACTTCTTCTTGGATGAAAACTAGGCGTGGAGAACTTGGAGTCGTGACCCACCGGTTCAAGGGTGGATGTTACGAACTAGAAGTCGTGACACGCCGGTCAAATGGTTTTATCCTGATGCAGGGTAATTTCTATCTTGGCCAAAGAGTGGCCTCTTCTTAAAATAATCTTCTTCTTAAAGTAATCTTCTTCTTAAAGTAATCTTCTTCTTAAAGTAATCTTCTTCTTAAAATAATCTTGTTATCCTGGTAAAGGGTCTGGAAGACTGGAAGAATCCTGGAGTCGTGAAGATCCTGGTTAAAGGGTCCAGTCTTGTTATCTTCCTTCTTCTATGTGTTTATCCTGGTATAGGGTCGCCAGACTTGTTAGACCCCATATCTTCTTCTTCTTCTTATCCTGGCAGGGTCGCCAGCTGTTAACCCCCCCTTTTATGGCCCTGAGTCGGTTCGGAATCGACTGGGGTTGTAGTTAGGAGGCAAGCAACGGATGTTTCTTCTTTACACTTTTCTATAATTCTTTTCGGTCGCCTTAAATGGTGGGTCGCCACTCTGTTAAACCCTTGGCTACAGACTCGCCAGACTGTTATGCCAATATCTTCTATGGTGCTTGGGTTGTCTCTTTCTCTCGCTTATGGGTCGAGAATTATTACTTCTTCTCTTGCTATAATACTCTGATCCTTTCTCGTATACTAAAATTATCGACTTTTCTTTTATAACTTGTCGACTTGACTAAGTTCTGAAGAGAGCACGGCTCGAAGGAAAAGATAAAAACTTTCTCTTACATTTAGTTTACTTCGTTAGTTCTCTGAATTTACAAGGGTAGAGGTTCGACCTCTTTCGACCATGGCTCAGGCCGGAATCTAAAAAGTTAAGTTAAGGAGGCAAGGGGCCTCTGCCCCCTCCTAATGAGGTGCTAATATGAAGAAGTGCAATGAAGAAGAGCCTTAAATGAAGTGGCGCCTAATTTTACAAGTACATGTATAATATAGCCTAAATGTTTGGGGAGACAGTCGAAGGTTAAGTTTCCCCCCTTTTTTTTAAACACATCAGATGTTTTTGAATGATTGCAAATAAGAATTTAAAAAATAAAAATAAAAACTAATTTGTATTTTTCGCCGAGTCTATATTTATGAAGGCGATATCATTTCGTAATAGTACACAAGTACAAATTAAGTACATGACTGAGTACGAATTAATTTTGGTTCATTACAATTACGATTACAATTACCAATTAATTCATATTCACTTGTTGTTTAATTACACTTCCATTTTGAAGTACATTCTTACATGATAAATTAAATCATTACATTTAATTACAGTTTCAATGAAGTACATTACAAGTTATTGTTAATTACAGTTTCATTAAAGTACATTACGTTATATTAAATTAAAGTATTACAGTTAATTACAATTAAACAGTTACTATAACTTTGTTTTGTTTTTACAGTGTTTCTTATTAATAGACAATTAAGATGTTAAATATAATACAACGTACATGGCACTTACGAGATAATTTATTTACGAAATAATATGCTATAATATGTTATGAATTTGAAATCAGAGCGAACGGAGGTATTTTATCTTTGAGGCGCTCGACTCTGTCGTCGTGAGCGGAATTCGATCTTACTAAGCATTTTTTTGAGTTCACCTCGGGAGGTCATATAATTAAAAATAAAAATGAAAAAAATAATACGAGAACGTTTTTTCGCGTTCTCGAACGAACGCTCAAAGTTTCGCGCGTCACAAATTGACACGAGTAAACATAGACTGATAAGTTGATAGGGCATAAGTAGATAATAGGTAGATGAATGAATAAGTAATAAAATTAATAAAGGATAGCGGTCAAGAAAGAACATGACTGTAAGAATGAGTATGGTTGAATAATAATGTTTATACTACATAACATATAAATAATGACTTCTATAGTGTGTTTCGTCCTTAGCATGATGTTAAAGAATTTTCATACATTGGATACTAGATATATGATGAAGGAAAATGTGACGTCATAGTTATTGAATTTTTACGTATAGTACAAATCATTATTAGGAAGATTTACAAGAACAAATTAGAGACAAAGAGTGGGAAACGTAAAGAGAATAAGGTTATTTTATGACGTCATAGTGTATAAGTCATTAGAAGATGAATTAGAAAAATACAGGAATGAATAAAGACGTACAAATCGAAATTCTATCCAAAACTCGCTTATGCGATTTTGGTTTCTTATGTAAAAATGGACATTCGAACATAAAACTATACGAACATAAGTATTGCATGAAGACAATGAATCCATATAATGATGGTGTAGGAATTGTTCATTGTTCACTTTTTACATTGCTCTCCCCTTTTTTTTTTAAATGATATTTATACAATAATATAATAAAATTAATACAATACAATACAATTGAGAAAATAACATCGTAACTAATTCAAGTTAGGTGACGAATTTTCTTTACAATACAAATTTTATACAGAACAAGTGAGTTATTATATAATATAAAAGAATTCAAAGATTAATACTTTAATTTAGATAAACAATTAAGTTAGACAAAGAATGATATTGTTAAATTTTTTTACAAATTTTTTATTTTTCTGTGGAAAAATTATGTACATAATGAATAGAGTAAAAGGGAAAAATATAAATTTAAAGTTCATGGATTTTTCAAGGCTTCCATGGATAGTACAATTGGTAACTAATTTTATTGACTATTGTAGATAAAAAAAAAATCGAATTATGTAATGGATGATGTATAGACCTTGGTCAAATGTGTATTTATGTTTATTGGGTACAAAGTGTGTATCTGATAATTTCGAGACAGATTAGCTGAGAGATTGTTAAATTAACTGTATAAATGCATGAGCAAGATATATTAGGAAGCAAAATGATTAAGACTAAATAGCATAGTTTGCACTTACGTGCTATGAATAGTTTGTTGTGACATCCAATGATTTTAGCATAAGGTTTGTATATATATAATATATATATATATATATATAGTGCGCATACATGCGTGTGTATGTGTAAGGTTTGGGAGGTTTTTGAATTAACAAGTTAAAAATAATGTATAATAATTTAAGATGGTTTAGGGTTATAAAATCTTTTAAGTCCATTATTGTTGTTATTATTATTATTATCATTATTATTATTATAAAATCCTTTAAGTTCAAGGTAGTGTTTAGTATTTAATTAAATCAGTTACACGTATTAAGGTAATAAAAAAAGACGTACTTAGAAGACTTTACGAGTAATGACAGTAACTCTCACGGTTTTAAAATTGAATTTCGACACACAATTAAATTCGACTACTAAAATTCATAACCATAT
>JAJOZX010015083.1:5000-69491 GCA_023014485.1 Bathynomus jamesi | reverse complement strand
AGCCATGACGTAAAGTGTATCGAATATTAGTTATGTTAATATAGAATTTTATTATATTTTTATGTTTGACATCTATAAAAGTATATATTGTGACCATGAAAGAACTTACTTATCCTTAGTTAGAATCTTTTCTTGCAATGTCTACGCTCGTGGAGATGATAATATATGCATTGTTGAAACAAAGTATGAGAGGTAATAGTTTCAGGAAAAAAATTAAAACTGGCAACATCGAGACCATCACATGTTTGGGAATTGTCACATGATATACTACCAATAAGCCTTTATATACTACTATATACAGTAACTATATTACGTAATAATTACGATGAACAAATCAAATGCAAATTTCTCTGATTCACGGCCCACGTCTTGCTTTAGACTAATGACTTTCATAAGATGGAATAGGTTACCACTTAAAACAATGGATAAACTATCTATTAGTGACACGACCGTGACTACCTCGAAATGCGAGCGCGTCAGAGGTTCACTGAGGAATTTGGTCATTAGATTCTTCACGTAGGATATGTATCACAAACAACAATATTGACAACAATTCCCAACAATTACTTAATATCAATCATTGCATTTGAGCAAATAATTTAGACCTGCGTCAAAATAACGGGTATCATGCCATGATTTGGGATATTTGCCGAATTAGTCGTTCTCTATAGTCTACAGTATATATTGAGACGGTATAATGTAATGCCCAGCTAATATTATGATGACTAGGATTGCTCCATAACCATCCCAACATCCCGAAACTTGGTCATTCTGCTTCTTAATCATTTGTATTTTAAACACTAAAATGTAGCAGAAGTGACGTAATAATGGACGTCATTGATTGGGTTAGAGCAGTTATGTGCACCAATCCGAACACACCTCCGCTGCCATAAGGACTGCCCATTTTATACCTAACAGACGAGCTTGGGACGAGATAGAGGCGTGAGACTTCTTGTAAGCACTGTACCTCATGAATTTTCTCTTTAACCTGACTTACCCCTACCCGCCTCAAATACACCTCATAAAAGGACGCGAGGAGCTCGTGACGTCAGCACGACAAACGTTTTGGTAAATGTAACTCAAACGGACGTGAGGATCTCAAGAGTGAAATTCTCAAATCGATCTATTTCTGTCTACCATTTTGTCACTATACTACTGCAAGTTTCTTGTATATGTTTTCTTGAGTTTGTTTAGTGAATCTATTGCTAACACTGTTCATTTGTAGTAATATTATATATATATGCTATAACTCGGAATGGTCCCCTGAGAAACTTTTGAAATTAGTGAGAATGTATTCTCCACTTTTGGATCTAGCATACTTAATAGAATTCACACCTGCAAACAAGTTTCTGGCATGCAGTTCGAACATTTAATACAATAAATTAAATATCCTAAGAGTAAGTATTTTCGTTACACCCTGTATATATCCCGGTGGCTCAGTGTCGGTATCTGGGTGGTTAGGCTCTGATTTCGCTCCCGGTTGCTAGCCCCATGGTTGGGTTAAGTTGGGCTGGGCCAGCCACCTAATTTATTAATGCTAGAGCTCACCTTCACAAGATGAGGAAACGCAAAATGAGGTCCAGATGATGTGATATATAAATATATTTATTTATTTATTTATTTAGAAATACCAATCGACCATGGAAGTACTCAGAGGGGACGTTAGGCAAGAGACAGGAGGTGATGGAATTCCCATTTCTCCTATCACTGTCCTCCTTAGCTGAGCTTCTTTTCGTGTCTCGTCTACCCTGTAAGCAGTCCAACATGCTCTCAAACACACTTTTCTGCCTATTCCTCACTACACATACTTGCATCTGACACACTACACAATCTTTTCAAAATTAAAAAAAAAATGACATTAAACTCAAGAGCTTCGGAGTCCCGTGCGGAGGGGACCATAAATGTTTCCATTTCTGGCTCCCCCGCTACTGATACCGAGAACACAGACCTGGGCAACTGGGCTGGTTCTGCTACCGCCCATTTGAGATGTCCTGGATCTCTGCCTGATTCACTTTTCATAAACTTCTGCAACATTCGTGGCCTTTCTTCAAGTTTCCAGTCTGTTGAACACCACCTATCCTTCTCTAAACCTCACTTTCTCTTCCTCACTGAAACTCGGGTGTCTGGAATGACTGACAGCAACCCTTTTTCTGTACCCTCGTACTTTCTCTATACTCAATTTCATTCCAAAGATGGATGTTGCGTATATGTACGCATTTACCTAACTTGCTCTAGTATTCCCAAACTTGAATCCTCCGAATTCTACACCCTCTGGCGACGGTTTACATGCCAATCTCAAACTAAATACATCTACGCTGTCTACCTTTCTCGTAAATCTACTGGCTATCCAAAACTCTTTGATTACCTCCCCTCCAAAGTGGAATACATTCTATTCTACTCTCCTTTTGATGAAATCTCCATTTTAGGAGATTTCAATGCTCACCACCACTTTGGTTTTCCTCCCAATTCACTGACATCCGTGGTGAACTAGCTTACAACTTCTCTATCCTGAATGACCTAGAGCAGATTGAACAGCACCCTACTTGTATCCCCGATCTCCTTGGAGATAGGCCGAATATTCTAGATTTATTTCTCACCACTCGTCCTTCTTACTCTGTCAAACCTGTCACTCCGTTGGGCTACTCCGACCACAATCTTATACCTGTTTCCTGTCCTATCGCTCCAGTTCGGCCTTTGAATCCTTTAGCGCCGATGATTGGTAAACCCTTAGGCAGTACTTTTCTGATTTCCCATAGAATGATTTCTGCTTTCGTGGCAGGCGGGAACTCTCTGGTTGCGCTGAAAGCATCACGGAGGTGATTCTCTAGGGATGGAGACGTACATTCCATATTCTATTCCTATACAAATGCAAAAAAAAACTCTGTTTAACTTTGTTTGATCTAATACTATCCGCGACAGAGAGTAGGTTTGCACAAGGTACCATCGCCACTCGACTCCTGACTCTTATTTACTTTCCATTTCTGCTCAGAATCATGCAAAATCTGTTCTTCCATTCTCCCAAATTTTCTTCATCAGACAAAAATGTGAAAACATACTTAATTCTTACTTTTTCTGGCACCTAACCAAGAACCTCTCCAACAAACTTTACTTCGTCTCTCCTTCCTCTTTTCTATTCCGATGGCTCCGTTGCCGTCTCTTCTGATAAAGTTGAACTCTTCGTTTAAACTAAACTCTGGACGATTGTGATGCTGTTCCTCCATCTCCTCCTCCCTCTGACTTAATTATGTCTGAAATTAGAATCTCTTCTAAAGATGTTTCTTCTGCCCTATCTGGGATCAACTCTAGGAGGGCGTACGGTCCTGATGGTGTCCCTCCTGTTGTTCTCAAGAACTGTTTCTGTGCTGACACCCTGCCCAGGCAAACTCTCTCGTCTTTGTCTTGCATCTGGTACTTTTCCTTCTTGCTGGGAGTTCGATTGCATTCGGCCTGTCACAAAGGATGACCACTCTCAACCCTCTAACTATCGTCCAATTGCTTTGATTTCTTGCCTTTCTAAAGTTTTTGAATCTACCCTTAATAGGAAGATTCTTAAAAACCTCCCTTTTCACAATCTTTTTTCAGATCGTCAGTATGGGTTCCGCAAGGGGTACTCTACTGGCGATCTTCTTGCATATCTCTCTGACTCTTGGTCATCCTACTTACCTGATTCGGTGAAACCTTTGCTTTTGTGCTAGACATATCAAAAACTTTTGATAGAGTTTAGAACAAATCTTTCATTTTGAAACTGCCCTTCTTCGTTTTCTATCCTTCTAGCTGTGCCTTCCTCTCGAATTTCTTTTCTGGCCGATCTGTAGCCTCGGTTATGGATGGTCACTGTTCTTCTGGGTTCCTCAGGGCCTGTCTCAAAGAAGAGTGACCGCTCTCAGCCCTCCAGATATCGTCCAATTGCTTTGATTTCTTGCCTTTCTATCCTAAAAAAGAAGATTCTTAAAAACTTCTCCCTCACAATCTTCTTTCAAATCGTCAGTATGGATTCCGCAAGGACGCTCTACTGCCGATCTTCTTGCATATCAATCTGACTCTTAGTCATCCTCCTTTCGGGATTTCGGTGAAACCTTTGCTATTGTGCGAGACATAGCAAAAGCTTTTGATGGGGTCTGGCACAACTCTTTAATTTCCAAACTACCCTCCTTCCTGTTTCTTTCCTCCTATTTGTGCCTTCATCTCTGATTTCCTTTCTGGCCGATCTATAGCTGTGGTTATAGAGGACCACTGGTTTTCTACTAAAGCTATTAATAGTGGTGTTCCTCAGAGCTGTCCTATCACTCACTCTTTTCCTTTTATTTATCAATGATGTATTACGTCGCACTTCCTCTCCTATGCCGATGATTCCACTCTTCACTTTTCTACCCACTTCACAAAGCGTCCCTCTTAACACTCTGGACTACTTTTTACGCATTTCGCGTCAAAACTCTATCCTGCCCTTGGGTCACTTCTTACGCGAAACGCGTCAAGTTGATCTGTGCCTCGTCACGGCTGACACACTACATACGTCAAGACGACAATACTCACAGAAATTTTGCATTTACTCTTGTCCAGACCAACTTTACGCGTTTCGCGTAAGAAGTGACCCAAGGATAGGATAGAGTTTTGACGCAAAACGCGTAAGTAGTAGTCCAAAGTGTTAACAGTCGCTCCATGTTTCGTGGCAAACCTGACCTCTAATCTTTCTACTATCTCTGATTGGGGCAGAGAAAACCTTGTGGCTTTCGATACCTCAAAAACTCGGTTCCTTCATCCGTTTACTCAGACACAATCTTCCGCACGATTATCCCCTCAACTTCAGCAAATACACAACTCAATCCTTCCTCTTCTTTTACAGTCTTGGCGTTTCCTTTTCTCGTAATCTTTCCTGGAAATATCACATATACTCTCTTTCTAATACAGCTTTTAAAATGTTAGGTGTGCTGTACCAGCTCCGTAGTTTCTTTACCCCAACTCAGTTCCTGTCTCTGTACAGGGGTCTTGTCCTCCTCTGAATGGTGTACGCTTCTTATGTGTAGGGTGGCTCAACCCAAACAGTTGTACTTGACTTTTCATCTCATCAGTTTCTGGCCTCATACTGACTGTCTTCAATCCCGCTCTCTCCGTCGCAATGTTGCCTCACTCTCTCTTTACTACCGCTATTATAACTCATTCCTTTTCTGTCCAACCGTCTGACGTAAGGTTTAATCGGTATTCTCAATCTTTCATCTACTCAACCGTTCAAGTCTTGAACAATCTTCCTCATTCCATCTTCTTCCTTGTCTATGACTTCCAATCTTTCAAACGCAGAATGTCTAGGAATCTCGAAGACCTTGAAAATTGAATTTGTCTCTCTTCTTCCTCTATGGGAGGGTCGTTTCTGCGGGCATTCGCCCTTGATCTCTCCTTCCTGCATAAAAATAAATAAATATATATATATATATATATATATATATATATACTGTTTTCTGCTGCATTTCGCCTCATCTGTAGGATTTGGTGGAGAAGGAAATTGTTGTTCTCTTCCTATCCCTCGTAGCCAGCCGCACATGACTGCTCAGAAACTATGCACAGACCTGGCCAACTGCATTTTGAAATTATTGAGATTGATGCACTGGATATTAGAGAGTCTTGGTATTATATATACACTGTGTGTATATATATGTGTATATATATATATATTGTGTGTGTGTGTGTGTGTGTGTGTGAGGAAAAAAATGATGCATGAGAGCGTTGTTTCCTTGCATGCACAAACAAACACTGGGTCGTGAACGGATGGTAAGGATTCGGTACGCATGCAGGTGGATGCGGTTGCGCGTGGGCAGGCTGTTTCCGGGTTCCATGTGTTGTTCTACGGCAGGAGTTCCCAACCCCAGAGTAAATTACTCCACTGGGGTAATTTATCTCGTTTGGTGAGATGACTGAAGGCCGTTTTCAGAGGTATACCAAACCACAATCAATTGTTTGCCTTAGATTTAGAAGCAGAGGAGGTTTGCCAGCAAAAGAGAAATGAATTTCTTTGCGACTGAGTCAAGCTGTGCAAGTCCCTTTCTCTTCCAAGGAGCTCTCATTCCTTTTCGATCGATTTCCTATCCAAATTTCAAATTTTTTTACGAAGCGCACTGCTAGTTCTCATCGAGTTTTGTCCCACTTACCTCTGCGAGACTGAATTTTCGGCCGTCCTTGGTATGAAAATGAAAGCACGAAATCGAGTCGATGTCTCGACAAATGCACATATTGCACTCTTAACGACAAAGCCACGAATCTAAAAATTGGCTGTAGCTAAGCACAACCATCGCATTGACTTTCACTATAAGGTGTGTGTGTGTGTGTGTGTGTGTGTGTGTGTGTGTGTGTGTGTGATTTATTTTGCACCCCGACACTGTTTGTTTACTTGGTAATATAAAATTATAAACTAATAAAAGATGGGGTAATCGAGGGCATAGAAAGTTTGGTTCAGGGTAACGAAAGTGAAAAAGTTAGGAACCACTTCTCTACGGCATACCCCTAGAGGTTACGTGAACCTCAAATATATCTTATAAACGTTTATGAACTCTCCCTTAATCTAACTTAACTTTAGATTAGGTTAGGATAGGTTAACTTAACCCTCCCCAACTCTTCTCAAATACACCTCATCAACGATAGGGAGGACCGCGTGACATCATTGATAAAATTTTTCATAAATGTAACTCATAAATGTACGTGAGGATCTCAAAGGGGAAATTCTCAAACTGAACCATTTCTGTCCCCCTAAATGTCCTTATACTAATCTTTTTCATCAAGAGGGACATAATTTATTTGATGATTTATTTAACATAGAATTTTTTTGGTACACGAGGTGAATATATCAACACTCCCCATCCATCGGTGAAGTTAAGGGACTTTGGGTCTGAAGAGTATTTGGATGGGAAAGTGATCGCTGTGTTCAAATAACGTGGTGTATTTAAGATCTGTTTTAAGCGAAGAGTTTGGCGGATTTGAATTAGATGATTTGGTTAAAGACCATGATTGGAATCTTTCTACACTAGCAGACTCCTCAGATGGAAAAATGGAAGATCATTTAGTGGAAATTCTTGAAGTTTTAAATGAATTAAACAATGATGAGAGAGATGTTTCAATACAACGTGCCTCATTTTCTGTAGTTGAATGGAAGAACTTTGATTCTTGGCAACAATCATTTCCATTTATACTGTAGGTAATGAGGGGGCTACTAAAAATGTTAATTCTTTTCGCAAGGTCATCAGACTTATTTCAAAATATATGTCAAAAGATAAACTTTGCAGAACTAATGCAAATTCGTATATAGCGTCAGTACAATCTGTTTAATGTGGCTCTAAATTTTTAGTTCCTTGCCAATCATGTTTGACATGCCACGTCACTCACATATGCTTGACGTTGTAATCAATGTGTTAAATACCTTCAACATGCAAATCAGAGCGTTTAATCTTCGAAAGAAGACAAAACTTCGGTCGAAACTGTATGCTGCAAGAATGTAAGATATATATATATATATATCTTCCTTTCTACTTCAAAATAAACTTTAAATTTCGGGTAGCATTACTTTGTAATTAAGCTGAGAAATTATGTAATTTTGGTATATAACAAATTCTAACAAATCACGAGTTGAATGTAACAACGTTTAAGCGACTTTGGGTCTGGAGAGTATCTGGATGGGAGAGAGTCCTCTGCGTTCAGATGATGCAACGATCAGTTGTCCGATTCCCACATAGAGCTGTAAGACCCTTCCACCATATGATTACACATCTAAGGTTTTTACACTGGAACACATACCATATGACAATCATTACAATACTTTAACAATTCGTTAGACAGAGACAAAGAATACACACATCTGTGTGAAGTCAAAAATGGAAGTTGAATGGTCCCAAGGGATTTGTCAGGTAGAACAAGGTAAGTAGTCTATAATTAAATGTTAAAGAAGATTAACTTGTGTACACTTCATTTTGTTTAGAAGTATAAATCATAAAAGGTCTTTAAAGATGGGCTCAAAGGTTGTCGAGCTTGGTGTCGGGTAAAACCAGATATTTCTGATAAAACAGGTGAATTTGAAAAGAGATGATGGGAACTTATCTGAGGACGGAGAGGGAGCAATCTCCATAATTAAGCTTTAAAGAGGATTAACCAGTGTGAAGAAATGATTTTAATATTTTTAGTTCCACCATATATAATTAAATAAATAAATAAATAAATCTTGTCTTCAGCTTAAAAAGTATATATGCCTTACCTTACCTTATTAACCTTATGTTGTTTCGTGCGTTGGTCTCTCTTCACACGGAGGTCAAGCTGGTGGCCCCGCCTCTAGGTCTGGCTTGGTGGAGGAGCAATTTTCTTTCTTGCGCTCTCCACCGTACATAGCCAGGCACGCCCGGCTCATCTGGTACCGTCCTGAGCCAAGCATCCAGTCTTCTCTTGAAGACTTCAACTTTGATTCCCGTTACGTTTCTGAGGTCCTTTGGAAGCTGGTTGAAAAGTCTTGGCCCCCTGACAACCAAGCTATTTTCCTTCAGAGTTGAGGAGGTCCCTTGTCGGGCCTTTAATTTGGGAACACTACACATTCTGCCTTTTCTATTTTCCAGTGTTGTTTGAATGGTAATTGGGTTTAGTGTGAGGTTTGGTACCAGTTTTTCGATCATTTTCCATATGTAAATTATGGTGTACCTCTCTTTTCTTCTATCCAGGAAGTACAGATTTAGTTTACGTAGTCTTTCCCAGTAGTTGAGTTCTTTGCAGCCATCAATCTTGGCTGTAAAATGCCTTTGCGTTTCTTCTAGTTTATTAGTTTCTTCCTTTTTATATGGGGACGTCAAAACTGAGCAGTATTCAAGTTTTGGTATAACACTGGTCTACAAATTTTGAAAAAGTTTGTGCTTCGGAGATAAAATGCGTTTCCTATTATGGATTTTGGGGTGCTGAAAACGAATATGACCATAAAAACAGTCGATTGGCTACAGTTTCCAAGAAAATTTAATTTACACATTTTGCGTATATGTATACCATATATTAGTAACATACCTGTAAAATGCAGTCACTTATATTGATTCAACCCGTCGCTCCTTTGCTTGTCTCTTGTATTCAACTTCTGGAGCACCTCTTGTTATTATCCAGCAGTAGTCTGCTAACAATGATGGACTCCATTTCCCCTGGTAGCGTTTCTCCATCGCTGAGATATCCTGGTGGAAACGTTCACCATGTTCATCGCTGACTGCTCCGCAGTTGGCCGGAAAAAATTCCAGGTGCGAATGGAGGAAATGTATCTTTAAAGACATATTGCAGCCCATTTTTTGATAGGACAACAGCAGGTTTTCCACCAGCTCCCTGTAATTGTCAGCTTTTGTATTTCCAAGAAAATTGGTTGCTACTAACCGGAAAGCATTCGACGCTGTCTTCTCCTCACCATCTAGGATACGGTCGAACTCCTCATCTCTAAGAAGTCGCGGATGTGTGGACCAACAAATACACCCTCCTTGATTTTTGCTTCACTGAGCTTTGGGAATTTACCACCGAGGTACTTAAAAGCTGCCCCCGTTTTATCCATAGCCTTAACAAAAATTTTCATGACGCCCAGTATGATGTGTAAAGGTGGTAACAAAACATTTTTTGTTCCAGGTTCCAATGAGTGTCGGAGTGGCCAATCCTTCTTGATGTAATGAGAAGTCCTAGCCCGACTATCCCATTCACACAGAAAACAGCAATACTTAGTGTAGCCCGGCTGCAGTCCAAGCACGATAGCAACAACTTTCAAGTCACCACAAACCTGCCACTGATGTTTGTCATAGTTTATGCAGTTCTATAAGTTGCAGTCTCATGTTGTCATATGTTTCCTTCATGTGGACTGCATGACCAACTGGAATTGATGGCAATACGTTGCCAACATGCAACAAAACAGCTTTTAGACTCAACTTCGATGAATCAATGAACAGTCTCCACTCATCAGGATTGTGAATAATGTTGAGAGCTGCCATCAGACCATCGATGTCGTTGCAAGCTACAAGGCCACCTTCCATGATGAAGAATGGGACAAAATCTTTTTGACGGTCACGAAACTTACACACACTAACATTTTCAGCGAGGAGATTCTACTGCTGCAATCTGGAGCCCAACAGCTCTGCCTTACTCTTTGGCAGTTCTAAATCTCTGATAAGGTCGTTTAATTCATTCTGAGTTATCATGTGCGGTTTAGAAGATGTCAAGTTATAAACAAATTCAGGGTCTTGTGAAGTTGAAGGCTCACAAGTTTCGCAGGTTCCTTCATTCTCCTCGTCCTCTGACTCCAGGGAGAATGAGTGTGGGGGCTCAGGAACGGGCAGTCCTTCGCCGTGAGGTACCGGGCGTATAGCAGAGGGTATATTCGGATATTGTAAAATCCACTTTGTCTTCTTGCAAATAGCTACCTTTCTTGACTGGAGGCACCATACAGAAGTAACAATTGCTGACATGATCTGTTGGTTCCCTCCACACTATTGGCACTGCAAAAGGCATAGATTTACTTTTCCGATTCAACCACTGGCGAAGGTTTGTTGCACAAGTATTGCAGCATATGTGTGGGGCCCAGCTCTTGTCCTGATCTCCAATCTTACAGCCAAAATAATGGTGATAGGCTTTCCTAATCACGGCGGTTATAGCACGCTTTTGTGATGCAAAAGTCAATTCTCCACAAACATAACAGAAGTTATCTACACTGTTCACCCAATTACGAGGCATCTTTGTTCAAATTAGGCTGAAAAAAATTCAGTTTCAAAAGCAAACACTAAAAAGAGTTTAACAAGGGTGCACTGTATGACTTCCGCGAATGAACTGATGCTGTGGCGTAATATGTAGACGCCTGTGACATATCGACGCCTTGACTCTACTGCGCATGCGCGTAGTTATATTTTTTTTTATTTTAATAAATTAATGTAATTACATTGCATTTTAATAATTTTAAATTAGGTAAGGTTAAGTTAGGTTAATATTCCATTTATATTAATATCAAAAACATTATGGGAAGCAATATGTTAAAATGATCCAATCTATTTTTTAATAAATAATTTACAAATATAATGTAATAGATAAATTTAAAATTACATTTTGCTGTATATATATGTGTATATTTACATTAATTTATTAAAATAAAAATATAACTACGCGCATGCGCAGTAGAGTCAATGCGTCGATGTGTCACAGGCGTCTACATATTACGCGACAGATGCAGTCCAGTTAGTAGGGTGCAGGGTTGCCTGATATCTTTATAAATAGAGCCAATTGGCAATTCTAGGCATCATTTTCGTATTCAGTGACCCAAAATTAGTAAAGATTGACTACTTTTATTTCCGAAGCATTTTGGCTATAGGCCAGTGTAATCAGTGTTTTTAGCAGGGGAATCATTACTGTCCTGTCCCTTCTCTTGAACGTTCTTAGTACCTGTCCGGCGACTCTTTTTGCCTTATTTATCGCTACCTGATTTTGTGTTTCGAATTTCGCATCATCTGTCATTATTATCCCGAGATCGATCGCTTTCGTGTTTCTCTGAATTTCCTGTCTATCTGGAGCATAATATGCAGTCTGTTTAAGTTCTTCTTTTCTACCATATCTCAAGAGCTGAAATTTCTCGGTGTTAAATGACATGTTGTTGTCTTTTGACCATTTGTATATTTTGTGGTAGGCACAATAAAAATTTTCAATCTAGATTAAGAACAGCCCCCAAAAATGCTTCCTATATTAGTCCTCGATTTTAAAACGATATTATCGAGACTGTGGTAAATTTTATACTGGAGAAAATAGTTAAAGATGTTAATGAAGCACCCTGTTTTACATTGCTTGCCGATGAAACGGCTGATATTGCGGCCATTGAGCAGCTCTCAATGTGTATTCGATATTTGATGTTCGAAAATAACGAGCAAAAATTGTGTGAAGTTTTTTAAATTTACACCAGCTCCAGATGTTACTGCAGATGGTCTAGCAAATAATATGTTAAGAACTTTATTATCACTTAGAATTAATCTGAAGAAACTTCGTGGTCAAGGATATGATGGCGCGTCAGTTATGAGCGGTATTGTCAATGGTGTTCAAGCAAAAATTAAAAAAAATTCCTAATGCAATTTACGTCCACTGTTCAAGCCATAGCCTCAATTTAGCAATTAGTAGCATTTGTGATGTACGTCAAATTAAGCAGTGTATGACTCTTAGGGGAGATTTGCCTTATTTTTAACGAACCGAAAAAACAAACATTAATTAAGTCGATCAAAGAAGTTTGCCCAGAAACAAAAAGAGAAAAACTTAGATATTTGTGTGCAACTATGTAACTAGAGGGACTTGAACGTCATAATTCCGTTTCGACTTTTTTAGAATTACAAAATGCAGTAATTGATTCACTGGAAACGATAGTCAATTGGACGAATAGTATTGCCTCATCAAAAGCACAACAATTTTTATATGCCATTAAAAATTTTGAAACTACCCTCAGTATGCTTTGTTTAAATCATATTTTCTCTTTAGTCTTATTCTCTGCCGACATTTGCAATCGAGAAATATAGCCTTAAATGAAGCAAGAAATGGTGCTGATGATCTTATTTCAATATTAAGTACAGTAGAATAAAAAAAAATGATTCAACAGAACTTGAAAGCATTTTCCAAGAAGCTGTTGGAATTGCGCAGCAATATGATTTTCCAGTTGAAAAACCAAAGCGTCGAGGACGGCCAGGTATCGATTCTCCAATTACATTACCAAAAGAATATTATAGAAGCAATGTATTTTTATCATTATTAGAAAATATTCTGACTAGCCTTCAGCAAAAATTTTCAAACCACACAATCATAATGGAAAACTTTCAATACATTTTACCAATATCGAATCGGAATGACGCTAATACATCAACAATTAACATTCACAATGTTGAACATTTATGCAATTTTTATCCAGAGGACATAAAATGCAGTAAACAAGAACTTTGTGCAGAAATAATACTTTGGCAGAAACACTTAAAAAAATTGTCATTCAATGCAAATGATATTTCATTTATAGAAGTTTTAAAATGTTGTAATCAACAGGTTTCCCCAAACGTTTATAACCTTCTATGCATCTTTGTAACAGTTCCGGTTACTATATGTGAGGCAGAAGGATGTTTTTCGACGTTAAAACGATTAAAAACAAAGATCAACAGTATCTGAAGACAGATTAAATGGATTGGCTCTGATGTATATTTATAGGGAAACTAACCTGGATGTGGATTTAATAATTAAAGAATTGGCCAAGAAGCCAAGACGAATTGATTTTATATTTTAAATAAAAATATGAGTCACTTTTTTGTTGCTACTAATTATTAATAATTAATCAAATAAATATTATTTCAGCTCTTTTAACATTAATTTTAATTTTTGTTCATTAAAGACAAAAAAATAACTTCTTTAGAATAAAAGGAAAATTTAGACCTCCTTAGGAAACACTTCTATATATTTAGGCTCCGCCCACAATTAACTACAAAAGACGACACATATCTTTGTCACTCTGTTGAAGTTCTATTGGACCTAAGTGTATATGCATGTGAAAGCGTGCACTCGGTGTTGTGCGCTCTAGATGAGGTTAGATTAGGTAACTATACTCTATATTCATAGTAGCATTTGGCCAGCGTGCTACATCACATCAGATGGTTTCTAAACCTTAAATACTTTTAATTTTATTTACTTTCTTGTCTTTTAAAATGCTGACCGCTACTAAACTTCATAGTATGACGTCACACACACACACACACACACACACACACACACACACACATATATATATATATATATATTTTTTTAATTTTTCAGGTTAGATTAGGTATGCAGCTCAGTACCACGAGGAACAGTATTGGCCCCGCTCCTTTTCATTATCATGCTAACAGACATAGACAATGAAGTAAACAGCAACAGTATAATAACATCCTTTGCAGACGACACAAAGCTCAGCAGAAAAATCAGCGATGTAAAAGGGCTGGAGGCCTTGCAGAAGGACACGAACAAAATATACAAATGGTCAGAAGAGAACAACATTACATTTAACACAGAGAAATTTCAGCTCTTGAGACAGGGTAGAAATGAGGAACTTAAACAGACAGCATATTATGCCCCAGACAGACAGGAATTCAGAGAAGCACGAAAGCGACAAATTTGAGTTATAATGACCGATGATGCGAAATTCGAGAGACAAAATCAGATAGCGATAAATAATCGAAGCAAAAAGAGTTGCTGGACAGGTACTAAGAACCTTTAAAAGAAGGGACATAAACCCAGTTACCACCCAGACAACAATGAAAAATGGGAAAGGCAGAATTTGTAGTGTTCCCAAACTAAAGGCCCGACAAGGACACCCTCAACACTGAAATAAAACAGCTTGGTTGTCAGGGCCAAAACTTTTTAACCAGCTTCCAAAGGAACTCTGAAACATGACGGGGGTTAAAGTTGAAGTCATCAAAAGAAGACTAGATGCCTGGCTCAGGGCGGTACCAGGTGAGCCGGGTGTGCCTGGCTATGTGCAGTGGAGAGCGCAATAGAGCAACTCACTCCTCCATCAAGCCAGGCCTAGAGGGGCCACCAGCTTGACCTTCGTGTGAAGAGAGACCAACGTACGAAACTACTACGAGGTATATAGTATATACCGGGTGATTACAAATGATCTTGCCTATTTGAAAATTTTATTAAGAAAAAAGGGGGAAGGGGAAGAGGGAGGGGCTTTATATTCAGTGATGATGATATTCCTGACAATTTGATCATGTCAAGATATTTAATGGAATTCTAATTAGCATTGTTCTTACTTGTGTTGCCGTTGTTTTCGTTGATTTAATGAATGTCCAGCTAACATTTTGTGCATGTGTACTTACTCAATGAAACGCTTTCTAACGGTGTGTTCATGCTTCCTCTGCTGGTCTGTCAGAGGACCGAAGATTGAAAGTGGACATTTTTCCTTGTATTGTGAACAGTCACTGGTGGATTTCCCTTTCACTTCCGCTTCCAGATATTCTCCCAAAATGTGAAGATAATTTGTCGAAGAACTAACGCTGTAAATTAATGATAAACATTTAAAACATTTGTACGCAAACGAAATTTAATTTTTACTAAAGTCGTTTTTAATGCGCGTTTACGGCGAGTGTGAAAATTATTAAATGGAATGTAAATTGGCTTGTAACAATACTATAATTCACAGTGTTAACTATAACACTGGGTAACAAAATTTGAAAATTTTCTGTTTATTGTGATTTTTCTGTCGTTTCTTAATGATTTCGGGGCGCTGATTCCAAAAATTATATTGGTTTTGCTCTATCATCAACCGTTTCAAAAATATAGGTTATCACACTTTTCATATGGCAATGTATATAAAGAAGGCTAACATAAATATTTTCTGAAAATAAAAACACTTGGAAATTAATGTTTATTGAGCCAAAATTGTTTGACAAACCCAAAATGGCGCAAAGGATATAATATATATGATGAGGAGAACCGATAAGAGAATAAGCCTCGTTATGTAGTGTGCGTTCCTTAAAAATGCACTGAAGAACGCGACTTCCGCGTATGAACATTCTTATCCTTTCTGATCAGCGACCATACGTGGTCTCCCATCATGGAAGCATCCCAATGGCCCTGGTACCTTTTCACCATCGTTTGAATATCTTGATGGAAACTTTCACCATGTTCTTCACTCACATCGCCCAGGTTATCACGAAAAAAGTCTAGATGTGAATGCAGATAGTGTAATTTTAAAGACATACGGCACCCCATTTTGCTATAGCACTTAATCAAGTTTGACACTAACTCCTTATAGTTTGGTGCTTTATGGTTGCCTAAAAACCCACGAACCACATCACGGAAAGCACACCAAGCCTCTTTTTCGATCGGAGTCATCTTGGCTTCAAGGTTCTTTGAATTCAACAGCGCCTTGACTTGTGGTCCTACAAAGATGCCAGCCTTGACTTTGGCCTCAGAGAGTTTAGGGAACATGACCCGAATCTGTTGGAAAACTTCCCCTCCAAAATCTAACGCAGTTACAAACTGATTAATTAGACCCAACTTAATATGGAGAGGTGGTAGCAGAACTATGTCAGGCTTCACAAGAGGTTCCCTGAGTACATTGTACTTTCCTGGTTGCAGTCCTTCACGTAGAGGCCACTGAACTGTTTTATAGTGCTCAGTTGAAGCCCTGCTATCCCACAGGCAAAGAAAACATGAATATTTAGTAAACCCTCCTTGTAAACCTAACAGGAAACCAATCATTTTGAAATCACCACACACGTCCCAGTTATATTGTTCATACCTGATTTGAGTGAGCAGTTGTTTGACATTTTCATAGTCCTCTTTCATTTGAACAGAATGTGCGACTGGTATAGATGGATATTTGTTCCCATTGTGGAGTAGAACAGTTTTTAAATTCCGAGTTGAACTGTCAATAAACAGGCGCCACTCTGAGGGTATATATGTTAACCCAATAGCTGTGAATAGACCATTAACCTCGCCGCAATAATAGAGAGAGCCATTGACATCGTAGAACCTTGCAAACTCTTCATGCCGCTTTCGGTATACAGTGCTCTTGCAGTCTTCTCCAAGCAAATTCCACTTTTTGAGTCTGGAGGTCAGAAGCTCAGACCCTGATTTCGTCAGACCCAAATCTCTAATTAAGTCGTCGAATTCCCTCTGATTTGGAAAGTGAGGGTTTGTACTAAAAGTTACTGTATAGTCTTCATCATGACTGTTCTCACCAGCCGACATATCAGATGAGCTAGCTGCATCCTCATTTTCAACCTGCAAAGCAAAGAAACAAAACATAGGCATACCTATATATGTAGAAGAGCATCAGCACCAAGAAAATTCGACACATAATGACGCACAGTCTGTAAATACAGAAGATAAAGTAATGGATAGATACCGGTTCTGGTGGACGTGGTATTGGAAGACCTTCGCCATGTGGTACAGGAGCTATGGACGATGCTATGCTTGGATACTGAAGAGTCTGCCTTCCTTTAACTTTCCTATACTTAGAAACATCTACCATGCAGTAGTAGCAATCGTCGTGGTAGCTCTTTGGTTCTCTCCATATTCTGGGTACCGCAAAGGGCACTGCCTTGCGTACTCCCCGCAGCCACCCTTCAAGTGTGGAGCGGCAGCTTCCACAGATCACATGGGGTGCCCAGGGCTTATCTTGGTCACCCATAGGCATACCAAAATAGAGCCGATACGCGATCCAGAACTTGGTGCCTTTCACAATCTTGTGCGATGCTTACTTGGGGCCTATGTAATACTCACAAACGTAGCAGAATATATCCGGCGAGTGTTTACAAGCTCTAGTTGCCATTCTCTTTACCAAACTGTACTACATTAATCATAACCTGCAGATATAGAGAGAAGAGTTATTAAATCTGCAACAGATTACAGATTCCAGAAAAAAGATGTATTCACAACACTGAAATAATGTTCGCAATAAAAAAGGATCGATAACACTCAAATCGTCAGCACAGAGAAGCACAGAAACACAGTACCTCAATGCTGGTAACCATCAGACAAACAACCTGCTTTCTTTGTGTGCTCACACTTACTGACTTCTCAGACTCTGCGCTCTTCTTTATATAGCACAGTGGAAGTTTCGGGCAATTTCTAGAGCAAGAAACTGTCAACGAACATCCGGATTGTTCTCAACAATTCCTGATTATTCTGATATTGCTGCGCCCATAATAACATTATACTGGTAAAACATGAAAAATGGATTATCTCTGAAACCATTGATGATACACACAAACCAAGGCCAAATTTGGACTCAACGCCCACAAATGCATATGAAAACATAAAAAATTCTATATATAGAGAATCAGTGTTACACAGCGTAATTAAATTGTGTTAATACTATTTATACACTACAAATAATTTTTATACATGAAAATAAATGTTTAGTCTTAAATATCTTTAAACTTGAGAACGGACTTCTTTTCGTAAGGAATATGTAATTCCCATATATAGGCCCTACTGTTCATATAATTTCTATGAACACTGTACTGAGCCACTCACCTAAGAAACATTTCTAGGACTTCTCCAAACAATCCATGTCCGAAAAGAGGCTCAGCATGCATTTCACAAATAGTTCTCAACAAACAAGCTTTCCCATCGATGCCCAAATTAAACAAGGTGTCTTCTACCACTTGATACATTATAGGTCTGAAATGTCAAATGATTATATTTAATGGGGCCATCAGTCATTCACTTTGTTTTTAAGCTATTTTGTCTTCAAATGGAAATACTCTAATTAAAATTATTAAAAGTTAAAAGAAGCGAAAAACTGTTCATTCTTTTAACGACCACCGGAAGTTTCCAGACTCAGTAAAATAGTCTGGCGTTAGCCACATTAAAATGGTAGAGTGGCAGCGTGGTAGTCAGAGGTAAGGTTATATAAAATGTCGTAGTATTTAAAAATTACATCATTATAATATGACCTCTGGGCTTAATAAACTGGACATTTAGATAAGTTAACCGGAGAATGCTATAAGCGCTACGAGCATCTTAAGCAGGCTCCAGAAACCGTAAATTATCGCCCTATGTTCGTCATTTATTACATACAACAGTGTGATGTCAAAGTGAATGAGGGAGACAATAAAAATATTTTTTATTTATTCATTATATATTTAGTACATTTTTATATTATAAATTTTACGTTATTTAAATTTCTTGTTTACATTTGATTCGCAGCGCTATAAAATTATGAAAAGTGATTTAAAGTTTCAGCCTCAAAATGTAACTGAAATGTAATTTCAATTTTTCCTTTTTTTCTCAAATGAAATCTGGTGATTCCTATAGATTTTTTTACGCTGATTAGGAAAATGACCAAGAAATTTTGATATCACGTCAGGTTTTTGAGAAAATCACTTTTTTATATTCGAACATAATATAATAATCTATACACAAGGACAATATTAAAATGGCTTTTTACTTACAAGCGAAAATCATCAAGAAAAACATTTTAAGTAAGTGACATCTGAGGCTTCCTTATTAGCGTCTAGCAGTAATCAACCAACATGTTTGAACTCCACTTTCCCTGGTATCGCAGAAATGTCCTGATGAAACCGCTCTCCATGCTCATCACTGACATCTCCCAGGTCTGGTGGGAAAATCTCCGAGTGCGAATGCAAAACATGAATTTTTAAACTTATATTACATCCAATGAGCTTGGAGAAGTTCATCAGTCAATTCTGCATAGGTAAACGATTTCTTGTTGCCTAAGAAATTCTGGGTTATTGCTTTAACCCTTTCGCTCACGAATTATGACATAGGGTAAAAAAGAAATTTGCCTTTATGTGTGGTTATATAAGAATCAATATGGTTTATTTTTCAGCTATACAATTGTCTACCCAGTGAGTGAAAGGGTTGAAAGCATTCGAAGCTGTATTGTCAGATTCATTCAGGACTTCATCAAAGGCACCATCTTTCATTAACTCGTTTATTTGCGGACCAACCAACGAAAATTCCCTCTTTTATTTTGGCATCACTAATTAGATGAAATGTTTGTTTCAAGTACTGGAATATCCTGCTCTGTCCATTGCCTTAACAAAATTTTTCAGCAATCCGAGTTTGATGTGTAAAGGTGGCAAGTAAACTTTTTTGTCCAAGAGTGAAAGATTGACGAGGTGGCCAATTTTTAACAGTATAATTAGAATTCTTTGCTCTGCTGTCCCAGTCACAAAGAAAACAGCAATATTTTGTATATCCAAGCTGTAAACCAAGAAGCAGCCTAATGACTATGAGATCACCACAGATATGCCAGTTGCATCTTTTAGAATTTATTTTATTCAGAAAAAATTCCATATTTTCATACGACTCTTTCATATGCACAGCATGTCCAATAGGAACTGAAGGATAAATATTTCCAGTATGCAACAGGACAGCCTTCAAATTAAGTTTTAACGGATCGATGAAAAGTCACCATTCTAAAGGTTTATGCTCGTGTTCTAGGGCCATCATCAAACTATCAATGTCATTACAAAAAAGAAAGACCACCAGTCATAGAAAAGAATTTTGATATATTTTTTGGTGTTTGCGGAAAACCGATATGCTGGTATCGTTTGTAAGCAAGTTCAATCCTTGTAACCTGGACCCTAAAAGTTCTGCTTGATTTTTCGACAAATTTAAATCTCGAACCAGATCATTGAGCTCAGGTTGAGTTATTACCGCTTTTTCTTGAGGTTGTCAATACTCTTCATCCTTATCTGACAATTCCATAGACTCATTTTCAGCAAGTTCATCATGATCTTCATCTAACTTCCACGACCCAGGGGGCTTAGGAACTGGTAGAGTTTCACAATGGTCGCATTGCAAAAGGCAGATTCAGATATTGAATTTCCTTATTTTTCGTGGAAAAACCACTTACTTTAGTTAAACAAAAATAACAATCTTTGAAATGATCTGTTCGCTCTCTCCAAATCATGGGGACTGCAAATGGCATAGAGGTACTCGTACTTTTTAACAAACCCCTGAGGGTCACAGCACAAAGCGCACAGCATATATGGGGAGCCCAAACTTTAACTTGATCCCCGATTTTGCAGCCAAAGTAGAGCTCATAACCTTTTTTAATTAAGGGAGTAATATTTCTTGTGATCTTCTATCACGTAATCACCGCACACATAACAGAAACTGTTAGGATTGTTCACACATCTATGCGACACTTCAAATTATCCTTTTTTCTTCAAGGCGCTATTTTGTGTAACACATGCACAATTATACGTGATTAGGTAAATGGAAAAAAACTATAAAATCAAACTTCACTGCACATGAACAGACTCGCACCATGATCAGCTTGCGGCAGATTGAATGACTCATAACTGCAAGTAGCCCTCTATGACAGATAACATGGAAGGAAAATTGACATGTTACGACAGGTTTGAGCGTGTCGGGAGCAGAAATTACATCATCCTACATAGCTAAAACATTTTCTGCTAGGATACTCTCAGCTTTGGGGTAGATGCAGTTTTAATATTTTTTTCAATTTAATAATCTATATACAAATTTGGTCAAGAATTGAGCCCCCAAATTTCTTGAAAGCTGACGTGATAGCAAAATTTCGTTATCATCTGACGAGATAAAAAATGCAAAGGAAACAACTATTATCATCTGAGAAAAATAAATTGTAGTTGAACAGTGTTAAAAGCTGCGTATGCTTATTGCTTAATCATTGAATTTATACGATATTTGTGTTTAAGTTAAAATGTTAAAATTAACGTGATGAAAATTACATAAAAATGAAATGGGTACCATTATAATTTCAATATTTTCCTAGATTGTTTTCAAAAGGAAAATAGTGTTTCGGAAAAATACAATATATTTCGGTAAAATGAATGAAATGAAGGCTTTTTAATTTGATATACTGTATATTAAAAACTCACCTCTCACCCCCTCCTTCGGACATCTTCATCATGGCTTTTGGATGACCGAGCCTTTCCTTAAAACTGTCCTTGAAACTTTCCGTAAAGTTCCTCAGAGGAGCGAGCCATTCCAAAATGGTCGTCAGAAATGGAATTTCGCCAAATGTGTTGTCTTTCGAAGTCCAACCGAGAGTATCAAAATTCACTGCATAGGGAGAAAATCATCAAATGAGGGGAATATTACGCTTTGACCCTTTGACGGTTGTACAGTCCCACCAGAAATAATAATGTAAATTGTTGTACTACAATGCAACATTTCTATAAATGTTTCTACATATTTATCATATATAGGTGTCGTTTAGTTGTCAGAAGAGGAACCCAAAATGGGTGTCATTTCAGTTCTAATTCAGCGGTTCTCAAACTTTTCCTTCTTCTGTACCCCTTGAATTCTTTCACGGGATTTTCTGGATTTTCGAAAGAGAGAGAGGATTTTTACTTTCTTTACGACCGTGTCACTTGTGGCCGTTTGTTAATCATATATGAAATTTAAAAGGTTATATTTTCAGGACCCCTTCGCGTACCCCCTAAGATTCCCTTGCGTACCCCTGGTTGTACACCGTACCCCCGTTTGAGAACCACTTATCTAATTACTAAAATATTAATTTTGACAAAAACCTATATTATATGATTTAAAGAAATATACATCTTCCGTTAAAGGGTTAAACGAGATATCAAGAACTAGAATAGAATTTTTCTCGAAATGATTTTCAAAAAGATCTCGTTCAAATTTTATCGTCTTCGAAATTTCTGTTGTAGTTGTCTTTTTAAATATAGGTTAGGTTTAGTTAGGTTAGGTTGTATTAGGTTAACATGGGTTACGCTATACTGTTACGGGAGGTCATCGAAAATATTTGCATTCTAGAAAACATTTATTGACGTTTCAAGAATTTGATACGTCGATCAAAGGGTTTGTTTTTGGAAAGGATCCAGCGACCCAATGAGAAAGTTGAGTAGTATGGCCGCAAATTTTCGAGTGCATATGCAATTACAACGTTGATCAAATGAGTGCGCCAACCACCCTTCCCCCCCACTTGTTGCAAGGTGCAACCCCTCCCCCCAGGGTGCCAAAAAAGGGAAAAAGGGGAACCTCCAGCTGCCACAAGCTGGGGGAATCCACCTAACCTAAGAGAGAGAGGAGACTTTGGGGAAGAAGGTGGGATGTCCTCATCCCCCCAAAGGGGTATATCTAACCCAGTGGTTCTCAGCCTTTTTTTAACCATCGCCCCTTGAAAAAAATTTTGCCCACTCTATTTTCAAATCGCCCCCCTACACACACAAAAAAAAGTGAAATAAAAAATAAAATTTAAAAGGCACTAGTTTGGCAGCTAAAAAGCACTAAAAGCGCACTAAAAATAATAATCACGTTATCATTTTAGTAGCGCAAGCCTAATTTTAAATTCAAGTAGCCTCATTCCCGAGAAGTAGGCCAAACTGGCATCCTCCGCCTTAAACCTTGCAACGTTTTCAAAGGAAAATCACATTTATACATGTGTTACCACTCCTTATTTATGAATTTTTATCAGATAAGAAAGCGAACATTCGAAACTCTATTTTATTCTTAAGAAGCACTAATTGAGTGATTAAATTGAGTGACTAGAAACGTGACAACGAGGTCATTGTCTCCGTACTCGAAACAAGGGACAAACGCGAAAATTAAGAAGCACTAAAGCACTAAAAGAAAAATCAATGATAATAGATAATAGCACAAAAAATAACACCCGCCCACGCTTTTAATTAGGTAAGAACTGACGCACCGTATGCGTAACCGTCACTAAGCCGCTATAGAATGCTTTGAATGACGACCCCTCCCCACTGCACTTCTCATTGGTCAATTCCCTTTAACGTCATCGACGGCACAATACATACTCCGAATAGCGTTTCAAAACCATTGATGAGCAATTCGAAAATAATTTAATTTTAATCGTTGCCTAAATAAATTTTCGCCCCCCTTCAGTCAAATTTTCGCCCACTTTCGCCCCCCAAGAATTTCATTTTCGCCCCCAGGGGGGCGAAATCGCCCCCGTTGAGAAACCCTGATCTAACCTAAGAGAGAGAGGAGAGAGAGAGAGATCATCCTTCACCTGGAAGAGCCAGGTGCATAATGAAAACTCGTCACACCATCACTTGGCTTAGAAGTCGTAATCCGCAAGTTGGCTTAACCCTTTAAGCCCTGAATTTTTTGTAGGGTTAAGTTATGAATGCGTGTATTTGAAACGTTAGCAATTTGTACCAGTCGTCCTTAAAGGGTTAATCAGCCATTTGGCTTAGAAGGCTTAATCTGGCTTAGAAGGCAACTTTTGAGTTGCCAGATTGCGCTATTTATTTAATTAATGGAGATATTCTTGGCAGTTGGTTTAGAAATCCGTCAGTCGGCTTAGAAGGAGTAACCATCCATTTGGTATAGTATATACATATATATATTTATTGAAGGTGCATTGTTTATATATATTCCCATCACCCAGCTATTCCTTAATATAGTTTATAGATACACCCAGGAAAGCATTTATTGGATAATAAAACACAACTACATCTTTCTGTTTATTTCGAGGAGTTAAGGGAAATAATTTCATGGAATATATACATTCAAAAATAATATACAGCAAAAATACACATTACACGATATACATAAATATATACATTCTTAAACAATAATATTAGTAGAGGAGAAATCTATATACACATTTATATTAAATAATAAAATTTTAACAAATATATAGAAAATAAATATACTTTCAAAAGTTAATATAAAGGGCGTCCCAAAAAAATGTATACACACTTTAAATACTTATAAAGGCAGTGTTTATTAAAATACATTTCATTTTCAAAATGTAATAGAATCTACAGACATTATTTAATTGTTTTGTCAACGCCTGTTTTCAAACTGACGTCCGTTCTGGTCCAGGCACTGCTGATAACGCGAAGCAATGGAATCGCAAACATCACGAAACATTTCGTTTGGTATTTGTGTGCATTCTCGTTCAATGGCTGCTCTCAATTCAGCGACTGTTGCAGGTTTTATAGCGTAGACTTTGTCTTTTAAGTATCCCCATAAAAAAAAGTCTAGTGGTGTGAGGTCTGGTGAACGCGGAGGGTATTCTACGAAACCCCTTCGTCCAATCCACATCCACATCGTGCCAAGTACCACTCGCAATACTCCACTCTTCGGTCCGGATCATCTTCATTAATAGCATGGACTAATCTTGGAATGTAACTTTTCCATTGACAGCGCTTCAAAATGCGTTGGACAGACGATTCTGAAATTCCTACCTCACGACTCGCTTGCCGCACAGATTTTCTTGGACTTTGGTGATACGTTTCCAGTACTCTTTCTTGCTTTGTGGGGCTTGTCGATGTCCGTGGTCTTCCGGAACGCTTCTTGTGGACATTCTGAACAGTTCCATCGGCTTCAAACTTATCTCTAATTCGAGTGATGGTAAGTCGCGTTGGTGGATCTGTTTCAAACTCCCTCCTAAACTGTCTTTGCATTTCAACTGCGTTTTCACACTTCCAGTAGCATTTTAGAATGAATTTCCTTTGTTCAAAGCTTAGTCTGACTGCCATTATTAATTCTAATGGGTTTAACTTGGAAAGAAAGAAACATCAATTGAGCTATCAGCTGTTAAAGTGTGTATACATTTTTTTGGGACGCCCTGTATAAACATCAAAATAGTACAGGAGAAATCTATATACACATTATGTTCTACTGCGCTTAACTAAAATGCTAAACTCGCACGTGATCGAATCTACAGTTACATCATTGTTGCTTTGTAATATACAGTAAATACGATTTAACATTATTTCACCACTCCCACTCAAGATGTGCGAGTGCCTATATTCAATGTAAAGGGCCTTCAATTCGTTCAATACTTTTTTCTGCCCATTTACAATTGGTTGTCAAATTATTACGCTCTTTAAACGCGGACAGAATGCAATCAAAAGCACGCACAAAGACGGCGTCGTTCGCCACAACATCAATATTAAATTCAAGTTTATAAAAACTCCTTTCCAATCGATGGTTTATTCTTTCCAATACGAGCTTTTCAACCGTGAACTCTTCTTCACAACGCATAGCGGCAGTTGAAATAATCTTGTAAGTCGTAACGACAGCTGCTCATTATATAAAGAAACAATTCTTCAGGGTGAACGGTGTAGGTGAGCACTGCCCTATACCGCTCAAGACCTTTGTACCAAAGTTCATGATATTTCGAAGAGTCTAAGCTTTTTAAATAAGCATCCAGCTCTAGACCATTCTCGCCATGTTCATTCCTACACACGGTAAACCCGTCGAGCAGAGCGGTGTATGCGTATTCAAGAACTGTATCAAAATAAAGCATATCCGTAACACGTGCTTCTAATATAGGCTTTAGCTTGCAGAAACCAACGATTTCAAACATTCTGTTGAGGATGAAGCGGTTTCGCGTGGGGACAAGAACGTTATTATCAGACGCATTCTTCCACATCAGTCGTATATCAATGCATAGATGATCGTTATTTACACACAATGTACAAACAATGGCATATGAGGGGGTATCACTAATCTGTTCTCTTCTTGTACCTACACTTGCAGATATTTTATAATGATCTTCGCTCCACTTCTCAACTATCACGAAGATTCTATTCATCTCCTCAACACTTAAATAAAAAACATTCCGTTTACCATAGTTTGTTTGTCTACAAGTCGTTTCCAGTACATCGTTAACGGCACCAGTTTTACGCCTGAACACGCGCAATGACTTCGTCACGGACACATCGTAAACGGCATTGAGAATGCTGCTCAAAGGAAGCTTCATCGTATTCTATTGTGAGGAGTGCACGTCCGGTCGGTTGAAGCTCTGAGCTGACTAAGAGCAGCCGGTGCGCGGTTTGGCACGGAAACAGGTGTGGGAAACGAGTCACACGGGTGAGTCATACCAAGCGTTAATGTTTCGTGTACGGGTTTGTTCCAAAATGAAAGAATCGTATGAATACTTGTGCCCCATTATACTGGGCAACCATTTAGAGAATTTTTCCGACACACGAAGTAATATCGGTTTTAATGTTTTATTACTCCCCCAATGTACACCAGACATTTTCGTTCAGGGTGATTTTCACGTACTAAACACATTTTATTCACACTCCGACGCACTATTTGAGAGAAACATGTGCCAATATTTATCCTTTGTGCCTAGCAAACTATACTCGTCTCTAAATTCTATTAAAAACTCACACAGGCCTTTAGCCACAACCTCATTGCAAATCTCGTCATGATATATATGATTGTAGTGGTAAAAGTATTTCAGACTGTCCATTATGACAAGATTTACATTCTCAGCCGCAGGGTATGCGTACTCAGTATGATACAGCATGACATAATACCGCTTGTCATACCACTCATCAACAAAACTCTCTACCTATACCCGTTGCTTCTCTTCTGCACGTGTTGTTTCTTTCACTTCACGGTATATGTACGCTTTTATACAGTTTAGTCCTACAACGTAGTCCATTACATTGTTTGTGCCGCGAAATCCGGCAATGCTCTCGCCAGAATATCCATAGAGCAGTGGTCGGGGAACAGGGGTAAATTACCCAAATGAGGTAAATTTAAAACTTTTGGGGGTAATGCGTGCGGTATGAGAGACACTTTGTGCTGATATTTTTTTCGTATATTTTTATTTTATTTTGTTACATAAATGTGGCGTTATTCTAAATTTTAAAATATTACGAATTTACGTCCTGAGTACGTCCTCAAATATATTTTGGGGCAATACCTAAAAAAGTTCGCCGACCACTGCCATAGAGTATTTGAACCTCTTGCTCCTCACGCTTCGCACGGTTCAATGTAGCCTTAAAAGTCTCAAAGGAGGGAGGGCTAGGGAGTCTTTCAGTATTCACCACATCTTCCGACTTTACCGAATACCACTTCATAAACATTGAGCACGCAATATCAAAGGTAGCCATTACTATTTTTCGTCTACGTGAGAATTCTTCAAATACACGTCTGAGATTCAGGGCTTGCAGCGGACAACTGAGCACGCCGGCGAAGAGATATGCCCAGGTAGTAACAGGAGTCACGTGACCCTTTGATTGATCTTACAGTGGGCGAGGCTTAGGACTCTTTCCTGTGTACACACACACACACACACACACACACACACACGCACACACACATACACACACACATATATATAGGAGAAAATTGAAACATGATTTATTTAAACATATTCAATTACACGTAAAAATAAAATAAACATATCGTTAACAAGTAAATAGGTGTGTGTGTGTGTGTGTGTGTGTGTGTATAGCAATACATTCAAGAGCTATGGTACCCAAAAGGTACGGTATCGTAGGTGCCAGGCACCTGGTAACGTTTCCTATAGATGCTACGGCACACCTTTGTACCCCTAGGTTCCTTCATGCCCCTCAGTTTCTGTGCCCGAAAATTGTGGGTCCCTACAGTCAGTTGGGGCGATTGGTCACCCTCATCTTCCAAGCACACTAACTCCTTCAACGAGTAATAGTTAACGGCCCGTCGATTCGCCTGGTTAAGCGTGATGCCCTTCGCTTTCACGATATATTTCAGCTCCTCCCCCACCCTCACCCGTACCCCATAAGTTTTTGGCTCTGTTGATACAAAGGACTCAGCGTATGCACCATCACCATACTCATCCTTGATCTCGTCAGTCAACTTTCCGAGGAATTCCCCGATAGGCCCCATGTATTCACCCTCCTGCTCTGTGAATATTACACTCTCTGTGTCTGCCTACAGGACCTTCCGCCCAAGAGAGTGCAGTAGTCCCCAAAGGTTGATGCGTGAGTATGCCGTTGTGAAGCTGGCTACAGGTATGTTTACAACACGTGAAGTATCATCGGACAATTCGGTGATGTTATACATTATTATGTATGTATTACCTACATTCACGATCTCCATGACCTCTTTATCGGGAGCATTGGCATAATCCCACACCTCGTTATAACTTTGGGTCAAATGAACGTTTCCCTGACCTGTATTCTGTGAAAACTTGCCCCAAAGACTATTTAGGCACAACTTTGCACCAAAGCGTTTGCCATGATTCTTAACAATTTGGGCCCGGTCAAGTTGTTTCCCTTCATGGTCGCGGTAGCGCTGAATATACGCCGATTTTTCACCCTCGGTCTCAACTCCTCGCGGATACCCCGATGCTTCTACCTTATCTTTCAAAAAAGTATTTATACACGGCGTGAAAAGGTTGGGGAGCTTCTGAAACCTCCACACTTCATATATCTTCAATATTCTGTAGCCATGGCGAACGGCTAGGCCCAGCTCAGGGCTTGTATATACACCTCTGATCTTCCGCTGGTTGTGTGTGTGATTACAGCACCCATTGTTCTTCTCTGCGCACTTCACACACAGGGAAAACATGAGCTTGTGATCTATAATGACGGGTAAGATCGGCATCCATAAATAGCGCCGGGGGAGCACGTCTACGAAAGAAAGACCGAAGTAGTTCTTCTTCAAATTTGCTGAGAACTCTTCGATGGTGGTCAGGGCTCGACCCACCTGTTTTTCAGGAGCTCCTGGGTACTTCCCCAGTGTTGCGGGCATGTTTTATGTATACACAGGTCTGCTGTTGTAGGTGTATGAGCCAGTAAATACCGTTATGCCCATAACTGCGAGGGTTATTTATGTGAATGACGCTAAGGTGTCTTTAGGCATGAAATTATTCTTGAACACAGTAAATCAGGTCGCAGTTAAACCGATCTATGTACATCCTTCTAAAGGCCTGGAAGCATACTTTAACCACGCGCACATCATTCACGCAATAACGCTCATATTCCTCCGCTATATTGTAAGGATTATCTTCATTAAAACTGCTGTAGTAGCGGTCAAAATCTTCACGCTCACTATCACACATGTTGGCGTAGTTAAAGTAATGTTTTGGGGGGAGGTAGTCCTACGTAATTTAAAATGTCGCTAGTGAGGAAAGTGTAAGGGAAATACCCTTTTGAAACTTCGGCAGCTGCACCCATCACCTTGGGTAGCTTGGCTAATTTACAAGGTATGAATAATAAAGTGTCTTTAAACTGAATATTACCTCTTATTTGCATTTGTATAAGTTTGTTTCCCCTTTTCAAGGGTTCTCCTGTAAATATTTCCGATGACTCGTGTTCAAGCAGTTCCTTATAAAGGAAATGTGTGTCAAATTTTGCCCCGTTATGAGTAAGAATATCCACAGTCATTTTTTGAACTTGTCCGCTAACTTGACAATATAGGACACAAAGAGTTTCACTGGGTTATCGTGGGCGATCGTTTTAAAAACGTTTGCCCGTTTACCACATTTGTGACACTCATCACACTCAGCCTCCATGCACTCATCGCAGATAGTCTGACTTACAAGTAGATGTGGGATAACCTCTTTGGTTTCAGCAACCGTATATGTTTCTCTATCGTAGTACACAGTTTATACAAGGTCTATTTTTAGGCTTAGCGTCTTTCATATAACATACATGCCTTATATCCATCCGCCTTATATTTCTCATGGCATGTAGGACAGTGAATTTCATCACATTTATGCTTGAATTTCCCCCAATTATCCATCATATGAAACATACCACATTCACAGATTCTCATTTTCCTGCACGTGCCAATTGACTTATGGAGCTCAAAGCATTTCTAATTGAAAAATGTACCTCTGCACACAATACATTCCCTCTTCTCAGCTTCAACTACACGACTTTCACATTTGGAGCTTTTACACTGATCACATACCATGTGGCATTTCTTACAATGTTTCACTATATCATCCACAAACTCGAGACATCCCTTACACAAATCATGATGCCTTCCATATTTTCGACTTTTATCATAACTCGCGTAAAGGTCCCTTATATTACAGATGGGGAGATACGTTGACCCTGACAGCCCTAAAATAAGTAGAGGTCTTGTACGATCTCGCACACAGCTTTTAAAAACATACACAGCCCTACGACGATCATCCATTCCAAATACAACTATACGAACATTCATTTCCTGCTCTACCCTTCTCAGCTCTTCAGCCAGCCTCTGTACTGAACGGACGCATTTCCTGGGCTTTCTGATATTGCTTCTACTTTTGCATATTGCTAATAATTTTACTTTTGGAAAGTTTTGAATTTTATATACTTGTGTTTATATTCACATTGTTATAGTTAAGTAATTGAATGTTAGTGGTTTTTAACGATTTAGAAGTTTTCATAGCGTGCCGGCTTAATTTAACTTAAATTTGTGACGGTTATAAACTAATTTTAACTACGCGATGCCGTCGCAGGAAGCGTCGTGTGTAAGGTGTGGGCTAAACCGGTGGTATTCGGATTTTAAAGATTATAACGGCGTTCCTAAGGCGATTACCGAGAGATCAGTTTGTTTCTTTTGCGAGTTAAGGGAGGTAATAGTTGACATAAAACGCAGTGTACGTGAGGTAACGGAAAGACTTGCAACGCTTGATGAGGGCAAGGGTAGGGCTACGGTTGACGAAAGCCGAACCAATACTAACGTTGAAGACGTTACTAATTTGAAGCGTGAGGTGCGTAACCTAGTTTCTAGTTTAGGTAGCTTATCGGGAAGGTTGGATAGAGTTGAGGAAGGGGTTAAGGTTGGTCCGAGATTAGTAGATGGGGAGGGGTTTAGAGAAGTTAAGGGTGGAGCTAGGCCGCGCACGTTAGGTGATAGGAATCCCTCCCCCCTATCGAGGTTTCGAATCCTTTCGCCCATTTGGAAAGGGATGTGAATGAGGGGGAAACTATTTTAATTGGGGACTCTTTAGTGCGCCATACGGACACAGAGTTCGTTGAACGGCATCCAACCAAGAGGAGGAGGGTCTGTCTCCCAGGGGCCAGGGTTGACAGAGTTAGAGACGAAGTGGATAGGATTGACGTTGCCTCCCGACACTCGATGTTGCTGCCGATGGTAGGGGTGCAACGACTCGTATAGGCCCGATACAACAGTGCCTGACCTTTTGGAGAGATACAGGGGTTAATTAGGTCCCTAAAGGCGAGGTCTTTAGTTCTAGGTATTACCCCTAGGCACGGAGTGGGTCTTAGGATTACGTCTAAAACGATATTTTTGAATACTAAAATAGAAGAGATTTGTGCTGAGGAAAATGTACCCTTTGTAAAGCTGTGGTCCGAATTCAGTGATCCTAGCCTTTCTATAAAAGATGGGGGTGCATTTTAATGAAATAGGTAATGCTAGGCTAGGTAGGTTAATTGACGAAAACATACGAAAGCTGTATAGGTCGAAGCCTTCTTTAAACGTTGTGGGTCCGGGGAACGCGGGCCCGACGTGAAAAATAGTTTAAAACGCCGGCCCGTGGTAAAAAATAACTTAAACGTCTTTTATTATAACGCGCGTAGTATTAGAAATAAATTAAACGAATTTAAGGCGATAATTTATTCCGGCAACTACGATATAGTTGCTATCACTGAAACGTGGTTAAATACCGTGACTCGGGACTTGTTGGGGGAACTTGATATACCGGGTTTTAAACTCTTTACTAATGAAAGGTTACATAGGATTGGTGGCGGCGTTTTGCTGTACATTCGTAATTCCCTTAGGGCTATCGAAGTTAAGATAGATTTTCCGGCAGCAATTAATGCCATATACGTTGAAATTAGGGCGTAGTATTAGTTTTAATTTTGTTGTTTATAGACCTCCCGTTCAACCCCTCGATACCGATACTAGATTTTACTCACTTCTTGGTAACTTTATTGACAATCGGAATAGTATAATTGTCGGAGACTTTAACTGCCCTAATGTTAATTACGAGACTTTTACTGGTAATGAGGAGGGTTTCAGATTGATTGAGTTCATGGAAGATATTTTTTTCCCACAGATGATTACCGAACCAACGTGCGGTGACAATATTTTAGATTTGGTGATGACGAACGGCGAAAATATAGTCGAAGGTTTAGAAGTAGGCGAGAGTTTAGGATATAGTGATCATCAAATTTTTAGGTATAAGTTATTGATAGAAAACACTAAGGATAGGAACGTAATGGAAGTCCGTGATTTTCGTAGGGCTAATTTTGATTGTTTTGTGGATACGATGAGAGTAGTGGATTGGAATAACTTATTTATGGGTAATGACACAAATTTGCATTGGGAGGCGTTTAAAGAAAGTTTTATGAATATTGAAAGGGAGTTTATTCCTCGTAGGCCCAAGCACGCTAGAAATCATGGTAGGCCCAAGTGGTGGACTAGGGGAATAGGCGAGTTCATAAACGAGCGTAACAGAGCGTATAGACTTAATAATAAGTGCAATGGCACGGCAGCTAACTTTAATACATATATCGAGCTTAGACGTCAGGTTAAAAGATCAGTTAGGAATGTTAAGCGTAATTTAGAGATACTTATAGCTGCGGATAGTAAACATAATCCAAAAAAGTTTTTTGAATACGTCAATAATCGTAAGCCGATAAAAGATAACATAGGCCCTCTCGTGGATGTTAACGGCGCTTTGGCTTCTGACGCTCAGGCGATGGCGGGTATTTTCAATAACTTTTTTGCGACAGTTTTTACCGTAGAAGACGTAAATAATGTCCCCGACGTGGACGATATCGTTCCATTTAGTAGCGAGACTATTTTGGATGATATAACTGTTTACGAGGGTGAGATTGCGCATTATATCGATAGGCTAAAAGTTAGCAAGGCTCCAGGCCCTGACGCTTTTTATCCCAGACATTTGAAAGATTTGAAAGACGTTATTGTAGGCCCATTAACCCTTTACCGCACTGTGCGTCGAATACGTAACGTTTCAAATACACGCATTTAGACTCAACCCTACGCAAAACGTATAGCCATAAAGGGTTAACGAAGATTTTTAATCAGTTACTTGAAACGGGGATTATTCCTGAAGACTTCAAATTAGCTAACATCACGCCCATTTTTAAAAAAGGTGACCTCACAGAAGCTAGCAATTACAGGCCCATTAGCTTACGTCAGTTGTCGGTAAACTATTGGAATCCGTCGTGAGGAATCGTATCATCGATCATTTAGAAAGTCGAGATTTGATTAATAGTAGTCAGCATGGATTTCGACGCCATAGATCTTGTTTAACTAATTTGTTAGAATTTTATAACGAAACAGTGCGCGAATACGATAGGCATAGAGCAGCTGACGTTATTTATTTAGATTTTAAAAAGGCGTTCGAGACAGTTCCGCATAGAAGATTAATTGCGAAGGTTAAAGCGCACGGTGTACGCGGTCAGGTAGCTAACTGGTTAGAGGAATGGCTTCGTTCTAGGAGACAGAGGGTCGTTATTAATGGTAGTGAATCGGGGTGGTTGGATGTAGGTAGCGGTGTCCCACAGGGTTCAGTGTTAGGCCCATTGCTATTCGTAATTTACATTAACGACATAGATGTAGGATTGACTAGTAACGTGTCAAAATTTGCGGACGATACTAAAATAAGGTTGTTAACGAGGACGATAGAAATAGGCTCCAAGACGATGTAAATAGGATTATGGAGTGGACGGGTAAGTGGCAGATGCAATTTAACGTAGACAAATGTAATGTTTTGCATATAGGTTTTCGTAACAATAATTACACGTACACGATGGATGATAGAGAGTTAGCGAGCGTTGACGAGAAAGTAGATTTAGGCGTACGCGTATCTAAGGATTTAAAAGTTAGGAACCAGTGCCTGGAGTCTTGCGCAAAAGCTAATAGGATGTTAGGCTTCATAGCGCGTAATTTCGAATTTAAATCGAAGGATATTATATTGCCTCTTTACAAGTCCCTAGTCAGGCCTCATTTAGAATATGCCGTTCAGTTTTGGTGCCCGTATTTGCGTGAGGATATTGATAGGTTAGAAAGGGTTCAGCGTCGTGCCACGAAACTAATTCCGTCATTGCGCAACAAGCCTTATGAAGATAGGATTAAAGAGTTAGACTTGCATTCAATCGAAACTAGGAGATTAAGGGGGGAGCTTATTGAAGTTTTCAAAATCGTTAATAACATCGATAACGTAAATTTTGACAAACTGTTCACTTTCGATAATAGCAATACTCCTAATAAAGGATTTAAGTTGCGTGGTAGACGTTTCATTACTAATATCGCTAAAACTTCTTTACGTTTAAAGTAATTGATAAATGGAATAATCTTCCAGCGCCCCTCGTGAACTCTACCAGCGTTAATGTGTTTAAAAACCGTCTAGATAGGCATTTTAAAAATATTAACGTCGTTTAAAATAATGAAACAATTGGCAACAGGAGCTCTTGGGGTCGTAATCGGGGATGAGTCTGTTGACGTCTAATGCCAGCTTGTGAAGTGCCAGCGAGTGATATGCCAGCAAAAAAAAAAAAAAAAAAAAAGACTAACACGAACTTTGTTGAAGCTTGTTGAGTAAATTAACCCACTTTTTGTTATTCTTTATACTTATTTTTCTTCTCTCTTTATTGCATGTCTGGAGTTTGCATGTTTGCATGGTATGATAGTGTTTGAGTTAAGAATGTGTTGTAATGCGTTCTTATTTTACTTCTTCTCATCTTTCACGCCTTTCCAGCATAGTGGGCTGCCTCCTCTACCTCCCTATGGAGTGGAGGATCGGTCTGTAACAGTTGAAAGAATGTGTTGCTTTGAGTTAAGAATGTGTTGTTCTTGAGTTAAGAATGTATTGCATGGTTTGTAAGCGTTCTTATTTTACTTCTTTTCATCTTTTTCCGGCAGAGTGGGCTCTACCTCCCTATGGAGTAGAGGACCGTTCTGCAATCTTTCCTATTCTTTCCCACTATTTTTCTGACTTGTCGGCAGTGGCCGGCGGATGATGATGGGGAGTCTTTTTTCTCCTTTTCTGAATGAATGTTAACCCACGAGTGATAGGCATTGCTACTTACTTAACCCCTTATTCTCTTCTCTTAACCCCCCTACTCTTTCCTTTCTCTCGGGCTAACCTTAAAGTGGATCTTAGGGTCTTTGTTAGCCTTAGCTTCTGTAGATCTGTAGGACCCATATTACATTCAAACTCAAGCTTGCAATCTGAAGCCAGTTTACGGGCACGCTGCACAACCGTAGGCAACCCAATTTTTTGGGCCTGTGTATTTAGCACAGTGTATTTAGCCGCAACCACGCTCGATGTTTATATGCCGTCTGTAAATAGCCTGAGAATTGAAGTTAAGATTATAAGGTGCGGCGGTATGACCCGCAACACGGAATACACGGTCAATATCTATCATGAAGTTGTCCATATTGAAGGTTGTACTACTTTGAGAGGCCTGCATTATACGACCTAATATATATCCGATATCTACAGCGGCCAAGCGTCTGAATGGTATTACTACACAAAAATCATCTACATCCCCGTCATCTGACCCGAACCCGAAGGATAGCCTCGTCCTGACTTCATTCGTCGCTGTTCTGAAGGGCAAACTCCACAATAACTACGCGTCGCAGTCTGTGTTCAACACCATTGCTATACATGGATCCATGGTCAACCCTGCCCACGTACCGTTTTCTAGTCAGAGCAGCAAGGGTGAGGGTGGCGGTGCGCACCAGTTCGAATGTTATACCTTCCTCTACAGCACAAAAAGCTGCTGCTGCTGTTGTGGAGGATGTGTCCGGAATTGAGCAAGAATAAGGGTACGTATTTTTATTTGAGGAGGGAGCTAGTGTGGGGTTGTGTGTAAAACGTAGAGGGTTGGGGCTCTATTACTGGCTGTCTAACAACAGGTGCACTCCTGGGACGTTTTATACCTGACGTGGAAGGCTCTTCATCATACCTCCGCTTTGAACTGTCGCGTGGTGGTGTTAAAGGTGTCGCTGGTTTGGGCTCGTCAGCGAGGGTGGAGTCTGTGACCACAACTACACTGTGATCGGGGTCACTGTAATATCGATGGTGGGGACATGATGCTGTACCTTGTCGTCATTCACGGTTCTGTGGAAAAAGAGGAGAAACAAGACTAGAATATAAGGAATACCACTTAAATTTGCATTATATTTTGTAAATGTTCCACTTAGGGCTGTGACGTGTTAGAGATGGATTCTGTAGAAAAATTCAGGGTCACGAGCCCGTCCACATGTATTATATCTGGCCCTACAGGATGTGATAAAACTGTGTTTATGCTTAAAATCATTAAAGATAAGGGGGAGATGTTCTCAAAATTTGTGCATAAAGTCATATGGTGCTATTCGACGTACCAGTCAGTGTGCAACGAGTACCAAAATGATATTTTGTTCCACAAAGGCGTATATGACGTTAATCAGCATACAGTCATTGTAATTGATCATTTCATGTTAGAAATGGATAAAACGTTTCCCGAGACATTTACAGTGCTCTCCCACCATTTTAACATAAGTGTGTTCTTCATCAATCGGAATCTAGTCTTATTCGTGCAACGTAGAGATATGTCACAAATTGGGGTGTTAGACAATGAAATGTTCCCGAATCAGCCTAAGAAGTTTTTGGAAGTTTATAAAGAAGCTACACGTGAACGTAACGGATATTTTCTTTGTGACCTTCATCCGCGAAACACGTTTAGAGTACTTCTAAGAACGAATATATTTCCAAACGAGCCTGAAATGGTGTATATTCCAAAATATCAAAGAAGCTAAAGAAATACCCTGAATTAATAAAAATCTATCATCGACTGCTCCGGGCATTGCAGCAGATGTTTGTTAAAAACATGGACTTGGACTTTTTAAAATGCATCTGTGAAATCTGTCTTAATGTTATAAAATGTAATGTACCAATGAAACCCCCTCAGAATGCTCACCTACGTCGTTACAAGAACAAAATACGTACGCTCACTCGTAAAAGTCAAACTGTGGGGAAGAAAAAGCGAATTATTGTACAAAGCGAGGGATCATTCCTCCCCACCTTATTTCAGTTTTGGGACCTTTACTGATTAGATTAATATAATGAAGAAAGTGGTCGTGATTCCGCACGAGGTGTATGCTTCACTGCAAAGTTCAAAGAGTCCAGACACGGTTCTGGAACCCCGTAAAAGTAGGCTTAAAGGAATGGAAAGCGAATTGTTTGCCCTACTAAACAGTGAAAAGTCAACTGATGAGAAAAGAATCTTATACCAAGTAGCTCTGCAGAAATTTCTTCATGAGTACGATAATTATAAGAATCCGACAGAGGTCCCCGTGGTTATTAGGCACAACGCGGACAACGATGAGCATGGCGACAAAGGGCCTGGGATCTACGTTAGAGATGACCAACTAAAGAATAACGGTGCACCCCGACAACATATCGAATATGTATTAAAAAGCAGTCTCCCACATACATTGAGGAATAAAGGCTTAAGTCTTTATAATGTATTGAGTGAGGACTCCGACATACAGTGGATAGATACAGGCGAGGTCATTGTTGAAGGAACAAGGGTACAGGGTTCGAATATCGTCGACATCGTCCACGATCTGGTGAGAAAGTGGGATAGGCCCTCACCATCAGGATGGGAGCATATTAAAGCAAAGACCACGGCAAATAAATGTCCCCAAAACATAGATAGGAAATCTGAATAAGTTAAAAGACTTGGAGCAAGTCTCACATGTGCCGCAACTGAGCACGCTATCACTCCCAACGGTAGCATCTCTGAAGAGGAGAAAGAAGAGACCAAACAACAACGGTCAACCCTCTCCACGTGCCTCTAAAATATGGAAATGGTTAACATAAACACACCGGACAAAAAATTAGTCACCCCTCTCAGAATGTACCTAATAACGTGTGACGGCGCCTCTGGCCTTGATAACCGCACGAATCCGGCGAGGCAGAGACTCTACGAGGTTGTGCATGTACTGAACATCGATTTGCTGCCACTCGTTCATCAGCCGGTCCCGAAGTTCCGCCAGAGTCCGTGGGTGTCTATTCCTGCGCTTCACTTTCTGTTTCCAGCCTGAACAACACCTTCGACGCATTCAGGATTAAAGGCTTCATTGGACCTGCGATGTACTCGTCGCCTCCCATCATTGGAGAACAAACAAAAACGGGACTCATCGGACCAAATTACACGTTTCCAATCTGCCGCAGTCCAGTTTTTGTGCCTCTGAGCCCATTTATAACGTGCCAATTTGTGACTTGCTGTTAACAGCGGCCTCTTCCGTGGCACCCTGCTCCAGATGTCCATCGCATGCAGTTCTCGTCGCAATGTCCGTTCGGAAATTGGTCGCTGGAGAACCTCATTGGTTTCTTGGAGCAATTGTTCTCTGGTTTGAAAACGATTTGCAGTTACTAGACGAGAAACATGGCGGCGGCCCCTATTGTCGAGAATTGTTTTCCGGCCACAGTTACGCCGTCGATTGTCAGTTGATTGCGAACTACACCACTCTTTGTAAACTCGCTGGACAGTACGCGTTGACACACCAACAAATTGGGCTACTTCAGACATTTTGTGTCCGTGAGCTCTGCCAAACACGATGGCTCCTTTTTGCCACTGAGTAACGTCTGCCTCACGACCCATTTTGCAGACTATATCCAACACACACTTTGTTCTTCACCACCTCACGAAACAGATCTGATCCTGCGTGCTGCGTCACCGCTACTTGTCACTTACCAATGCTACATCAGCGCCCTCTGTGTGACCTTGAACTTCCTACTATCGGTGCTATTAGGGGTGACTAATTTTTTGTCCGGTGTGCTTATTAAGAAAACGCTGTTATAATATTTCCAGCCCAGCCTCCTATGGCGGTGTTTGATAGACTGTACAGAGGCATTTACAATGATGGAATAGGGAAAAAAGATGTTGAGAGGTTCTTACGGGAGCAGGATGCATATACACTTCATAAGCCGGTGAGAGAAAGGTTTAAAACAGCCAATACAACAGCGGCTTCGATTGACTCCATTTGACAAGCAGATTTAACAGACATGCAAAGATATTCAGTATATAATAATGGCTACCGCTACATCCTATTCATAATAGATGTATTCTCTAGATATCTGTGGCTAATTCCTCTGAAAAATAAATCGCCTGAAACAGTTGCTAAAGCCACCAAAACGTTGATGTTGAAAGAAAACAGGATTCCAGGCTATTCCAGGAAACAATTTATAGGCGATGTTTTCAGAACATGCTGGCAGAGTTTAATATCAGTTACTACACTACATATAGATATATATGGATTCTGGAATCATTGGCCTTATCATACAACCGTTCACACCAACGCACGATTGGGACAACACCTAACGAAGTTTTAGAAAGAGGTATGCACACAGAGCGTGAGGTGAGAATAGATATTCGTATAACCGTACCACACACGTTTCAAAATCAATGATTATGCAAGACTGTCGCGTTCGGGAAATAAATTTGCGAAGGGATTTGAGAAAGGTTGGACACGTGAGATTTTTAATGTTAGGACTATGAGACCTAAACGCGAGATAATGCTGTATTACGTTGAAGATTTGAATGGTGAAGAAATCGCAGGAGGCTTTTACCGCGAGAAGTTGCAGAAAGTGAAATTTAATTTAGGAAAAAATGTGTTTAAAATTGAGAAAATTTTAGGCAGCAAAAGATCAGGAAAGAGAAATATGTACCTGGTGAAATGACTAGGATACCCAGAAAGTTTCAATGCTTTTATAAAAGCTACTGCAATAATGAAGCTTAAATAGTATGCAACATGGTGCCGAACCACTGCTATGTCACACTACCGTCCTCTTCTCTGGCTGTACTTCCTAACAACACCCTGGCCAACTTTGTAACAGAACTCCATGGGCCCATTGAATTGGATCGTGATTCGTATGAGGTGGGGATATGCGAAATTCAGCTATTCACCAGCTCCTTAAGTATTGATTATAAAGAACCCGTTTTCACGGTTTTCAGAGACCTTGATGAGTGTGAAAATGCCAGGGAAACTCGGGATGAAACCATGCGTACCGCCCGGTATTACACTACAGTAGTAACAATAGGCCCGGGTCATTATGGTGCGGCTGAGGATGTTGTGAGAGACTTAAATGTTAGTTTAAAAAGCTCAAATCTTACAGCTGATTTAGTATACGAAATCGTAAACAAGGAAACCCCTGCACATACGCTGATTCTAAAATCACAGGATAATAGAAATATTAAAGACAAAGAACTGTTCAAAATTATAACCTAGGGGCGATATGGATCAGCCATCCAAAGAGATACCTTTCACGAGGCACAACATGACAGTCCAGCCTAATGTATCAGTTGAAAATCGAGAAAATGAGGGATGGCTGTACACCCGCAGACATGTGCCATATTTACAGCAACATCGTGAAGCACCTGTTTGTTGGGGGTACCCAGGCACGCCTACTGCGCATCGCTCACATCCCCAGCCATGGAGGTAAGAACTTGAGCATTGCATATAACAAATCTCACTATGTGAATGTTGCGACTAATCTGTTAACCAATATCTCAATATATGTAAGAATGATTGAGGGAAAAAGTTTCCCATTCGGTGACGGGAGCTTAACAGTGAAACTACACTTTCGACGCACTGAGTTATAATGATGCGAAGGCCTTTCACAGTCTATCGAGGGATGAGATACCAGCGTGGGAGTGGGCTTGGGTCCATTTTTTAAATCATACTACGTACGGTTGTTCCCTTGCTGAAGAGGGGTGCCAGATACCTCTGGAGGAAAGCGTTACAATCAGGTTTTAACATGGTAAAAGACATAATGGCGGGGGCTAAACCTAAAAACGCTATAAAAAAGCACTTAAAGTTTACACGGGACGAAATCATCAAAGATGCAAAGAGAAAAATGCGTGGTGGTGGGAAGAAGAGGGCTGTCCGGAAGAAGAAGGGGGTTACCAGCATGTGGTGTTAAAAGTAAAAGGACATCAAAAAAGAAGTGCTCTAAGCGAATGAAACCTATGTTTGATAATTTTTTTAACTGATATAAGCTAAGGACTTTGCTCTCGTGAATCATAGGTTGCTTTCTACTTGTCGAAAGAAGTGGCACTATTTCTGACTCGTCATGGCACGTTTCATCCATCCGTGTAGTTCGCAATGTTGTAAATCGGAGCTGTTCCTCTTTGACAGGCCCCAACACAAGTTTCTATTGACCACAGTGACTTTATTATGATTAACCCGTTAAACACAATTAGTTCCCCGAGTGCCCCATAGAATTCGTGATACCCAGCTCAGTCCCTTACTTTTTTAAGCCAAGCTGCATGCACATTAGGGCGGCTCGTTTTTACACTTTTTTCGATATTTGATTCGGGGTAGTGCGGAAAAGTTGCGATTTGGAGAGAAAATAAAGTGTGTAAAATTTTTTTGATCCACGTCAATACCTTCCGGTGGCGGCGAGTCCTTAAAAATCGAAAAATAGGCCTAACGGGGTAGATTGGAAAATGGTTTTAAAGACTTACAAAATAAACAATAAAAATTTCAGCACAATCTGTTAATAACTTCCGGTGGCGTCTTAGCCGTTAAAATATCCAAAATATTGATTTAAAGCAAGTTTTAACAAGATGTTATACAAATGTTAATTCCAGTATATTTATGTGCAAACAACCCTGAGAACACTATTATAGGCTTGAATAAATTAATAGCAGTCATTGAACAATGAACATTATATAAAAATTATATAAAATTATATAAAAATTTTGTTTTTAGGCCTATTTTTCGATTTTTAAGGACTCGCCGCCACCGGAAGGTATTGACGTAGATAAAAAAATTGTACACACTATTTTCTCTCCAAATCGCAACTTTTCCGCACTACCCCCAATCAAATATCGAAAAAAGTGTAAAAACGAGCCGCCCTAATGCACATGGAAGGGACCCCAGAAACAAACTTTCTACACTCCATATTCAGCCATTGTGATGTGTATTTAAATCAGGTCAACATCTCTGCTACAACGGTTATTATCACCTACGAGCCTATCTGGAAAATATCCTCAACTTTTCTAAAGAAGCGAAGGATACCTTTTTAACTGCCGAGGGCTATTATCAGGGTAAAGTCGAAAGCAGTATAAAGGACAAATTTAGAAATTCTAAAAAGAAGATATACAAATGTTTTGGACGCCTGCATACAGACTTCACATTCCACGAGAAACTGCTTATGAATTGCATCGACATGAAAATAAAGCTTACCCGCACGAATCCTGAGATCTGCATAAATCTGGTAGCTCTTCAAGAAGAAGGCGCAAAACCCGTTATGGTTCGTGTTATGGAAACATACCTTCGCGTAAGGCGAGTGAAACTAAGTTCACCAAAATAAATAGAAATTGAAAAAAATTTACTACATGTCACAGTAAAATACCCAATTAACAGAGTACAGATCAAACTATACAGAGCGCCAGCATGGTTGGCCTCGTAACAGATTGAAATCATCGCCCTGGGAGTTCTACCTAGAAGGTTATTAATTGGAATGTAGGAACACGCTTCGGTGATTGGAAAATATAAGAAGAACGCCTTTAAATTCGAGAATTTCGGCCTTAAAAACAGAACTCTATACGTCAATGACGTTGCGCTGGGCGGGACAATGGATACGGATTATTCATCAGATGCTGTGTTCCCGCTTTTCTCGAGGTCATATAGTAATCTTGCCCATATTGCAGGTGCTTGTGATGAGCTTGTGATTGGGGTAACGCAGAAAAAATTCATCGACCAATTTAACCTTTATCCGTTTGACATCACGCCTGACTTATCTGCTTGTGTAAATACACACTTAATTCCACAACAAAGTGGGAACATCTCAGTCAGATTGGAATTCGCCAAGCCTATAGACGTGTCTATTAGTGTACTAGTGTACCTCGAATCACAAGCTCTAATAGAAATTGACCACTCAGGAATGTAGTCACTGACTTATAAAATGGACGTGAATACATTCCAGAGAGTAATGAATAGTGACCGAATCACACGCTCCAAATTTATCGGTGTGTTTGCGAAGAATGAAACATTGAAATTGCCAACTACGAGAGACTGCGGTGCAATTATTGTGAACACAAATGTTATTGTTGGTGAAGGGATTCATTGGATAGTCATCTATTTTAAAAATAGGGAAAGAATGTATTACCTTAACTCGATGGGGACTCATCCTTGGAGCGACTCTATTATTGTAAAATTTCTCGAACAGATGCAAATCCCCGAAATTGTCTGGAATCCTTACCGATTCCAGGGATACTTTAGTAATACTTGCGGTATGTACTGCCTTTCATTTATCTTGCACATGTCAAGTGGGAAGAAATTTATTATTTTTTTCAAAATTATTCGACCCGTGCCACACTGAGCTGAATGATGAAATGATATGGATGCAGATAAAAAACCGTTTTCTGTTTGTAGGCACTCGATGTTTTGTATGATATTTTACGCGTATATATAAATTGTAACTTGAGTAATTGCAACAGTATTGTGTAAAATATAAGATGTCTCCAATAATGTTAGTCTTGTGCTCTGCAGCTTATTTAAAATTTAATGGATGCTAATTCTGTAACTAATTTAAGTTGAATATAAAAATTTTAGTATTTTATAAAACATTCCTTATGTTTCTATCATTTAATAAATTGATGAAAATACACTGCGTCTTGTTCTTAACCGAAACAAAAAAAAAAGCTTACATTAGTTCCCCGACGACCTGGCATTCGTTGGACCGGATGTGATCCAATACTTCGATCTCCGTATTGAGGTCACTGGATCGAGTGTCCAGTAAAACTTCAACCTCCAAATCGTCGTCAGCTATTTGCGTTTCTTCAAAGCTATCACGAAAAGTTTCTAAAACACGAGTCAGTTCCTCATCAGACCTATAAGAAAAAAGACCACGGTTGTAGACAGAAAATTATTTTTGGCTGTTCATAAATATTTCTGAATCTTTTTTAATTAAAATCCATTTGTTTTTCATCAAAAATACACACACAAGAACATATATATATATATATATAATATATATATATAGAGAGAGAGAGAGAGAGTTACAAGGAGTTATATATATATATATTATATATATATTATATAGGAAAAGGGTTATAAGGAGTTACAATAAGAGAAATTACCGAATAGGATACCAGGATCAAATAATAAACAGCAAGCAACTAGCCTAACCGAGCTCAAAAGGAAGATTAGCTGGGTATGCTACGCATCGTCTGCCGACACCGGGTCTCGAACCAGATCGATTAGTTTACACTTCAAAATGCGTGTATTATGGCTTTTTATAAATTAATTATCACTTGCAAGGATTAAGCACTGATGATGCGATGTGTGTGTATATATATATATATATATATATATGAAGATAGAGTTACAAGGAGTTACATGTACACTAATTTACAGCTCCAGAAATAATTTTATCTTAGCTAGGGGAACTACGCATCGCCTACCATCACCAGGTCTCGAACCCAGGATCGCTGGAACTCTCTACCTTTAAAGTGTTAGTAATTCTAAAAGCCTACTTGTAGAACTTTCTATAAATTTTTAAGTTAACACGTAATTATTTGATAAACAAAATTCACTCTTTAAATACTTAATAGAGTACATTAATTAAAGGAAGCCTTGCTCAGTACCCTGTTCTAAACATACATCATGCAAAGAAGGCCCTGCAGTGAGCTTAAACTAATTTTACAAAACTCTACCCAGGGAAACAAATGCGTAATAAAATTTTACTTTCAAAGGACACCTTCATGGCATAATAAAATTTATGAAATACTTTTTGGTAATGTTTTCCGTAACATTATTTCACCCTAAAATTTCAAATTATTATTATTATTATTATTATTATTATTAATTGTTTGGGAAAGGCAAAAATTCAATGAATTGAGTGAATAGAAATAACAAAACGGGACTTTACCATAATATTGAAGGTCTTTTCTAAAATATTAATTATAGATTAGTTTCAATTAGTAATAACTAATTAATATAATTAAAAACTGAGGATAAATGAAACATTTTACACCAAAATGTAACGAGTTGAAAATATATTATTACAGCGCCCTCCATATATTATATATATATATATATAATATATATAATATGATGAAAATAAGTTTATAATGAAATGCTACCAGAGTTTTAGCACTTTGTCCCCTCTTGTCTAAACCTATTCTCGCCATAATATTATATATATATATATATATATATGATGAAAATAAGTTTATAATGAAATGCTACCAGAGTTTTAGCACTTTGTCCCCTCTTGTCTAAACCTATTCTCGCCAAATTCAAAGCAACAGGATCTATTATATAAATAATTCGTGAAAGTAGAAATTTTAATCACTTCTAAGAGAAAAACGTCACAGGTACATAAATTTTTCTACTTACATTTCAAATGTGATTGATTCACTCTGCTCGACATCACAAAACTCTTCCACAGCCTATGTCGAAAGAAGATTTCCTCCATTGACAGCTGCGAAAAGTTCGAATGTGACTCCAGCAGAGGGGTCGCCGACTTCAAACACCTGTGGGGAACAGTAGAGGTCTGCCTGACTGGAGGCGTCCATGACGAGAGAATGTGTTGTTACTCGTTGATAAAAATAACTGCTGTGGGTTCCAGCTGAAAATGTCCCCTTTTATATACGATGCGTGATCCCGATTGTAACCACCCCTCAGAAGTCCAATATTCGATTCACAAGTTTCATGTTGGCTGTCAGTGAATTTGGGTGTGGCTGTAACGTGTGAGCGAGGTTTTCCACCAACCAGAGACCATGGACTCGTTCTCATACTCCGCCCGTTGGGTTTTAATTGAACGAGCCGCGAATTCTGGGGCCTCTCTTTACCAAATTTGACTTATTCATTCTTCATATTTTTTTTCAGAAATGGAAAAGAGCAGTAAGAGAGAGAGAGAGGGAGAAAAGTTTTGTTTGGAAAATAAAAATTTGGAGTAACAGTACGATTAAGACGCAGGATTTTATGGGGATTTACTTCAGCTTAGGCCAAAACATTTGCGAAGGTAATTTTTTTTCTGAGGTGGTGAACCACCTGTTCAGAATTAGGGAGTCAAAAATCCCCGATCAGGTGTTCACCCCGTTTAGCTTAATGACGCGGCAAACCTCTGATTTGCGTTTTAACCTTTGAAGTTATACGCTTCAGCTACCATTAAAGGAAAATTTTAATAAGTTCAAGCATGATGAGAATAAAATACAGTTTTGCATTCCAAGCTTTTCAGAACGTATATCGAAATGTATTTAAGACAAAAATAACAGGTGTCAGGTGTTTTGTCAGTAAAATGAATTTAGCATAGTTATATATATATATATATATATATATATATTATATATATATATATATATATATATATATATATATATAAAGTAGAGAAAGAATTTTTTAAAAAGTTAATTTTGAGTTTATATATATGCAAGCTTCACTTTTAATAAAAATATTAATTAATTAAAATAAATTATGTATCTCTATTGAAATTTGTATTATTATTACACATGCCTGCGAATGAGAACTTTGTAAGAGTTGATATCTTACTAATAACTGATTTATATAGTTCAACTACGCCGATTTCGAATAAGGTGTCTATTTTTTTCTATCACGTACAGATTTTCTGCAAACTGGAACATAGATAAATATTATTTATTTCAATTTGTATGAGGCACCTAATTCGCCTTGCTATACTAATTACAAATGCAAACAACTTTAAAAAGAAAGAAGACTTAATTTCAATTATATATTTATCTTTATTTGTCCTGAGTTTTCTTGTGAGATCTATGCTTTTTAGACTCGAATGTAGGCGCTGTTCCTTTTCTTTTATGTAATGGTTCTAAAGTAACCCATCCCACCTTCCCTGATATCTCTTCTACATTTCTTTGATATCTTGGCGAAACCAGTAATTTATAGGCATTTATAAGCAGTATTTTTAAATCCAAATTTAATGAAAATTACTTACATATGTAATATGAAATATGACATTTTATGAAAAAATCTGGACCCAACAAGTGCATCAAAGCAACAGAATTAAATTATATTATAAAAATATTAATACACGCTGTCATGCTTGGGTATGCGCAGACGCCCAGGTGTTCACATGACGGAAGCCCGGGTGAACACCTGGTATGAAATTTACGTTTCACTAATTCTGAACAACAGGTGGCTCATTTCGTCAGAAATAATTTTTGGGAAATAGGAACATCCCTTAGATAATATCGGTGATAAACCTTATTTATCCTTCATATGCGAGTTTTCCACGTCAGTAAGTTGCCCTAATTTGTGCTAATCTCTCAAAAAGGAAATCGTTGAGAGGGTCACTAAGTGAAAATATATAAATAGATGAAGAAAAATAGCATTAACAATAATGTCATAAGCTTTCTATAGTTTTATCACGATTGTAAGTATATATATATATTATATATATATATTATATATATATATATACAGTAGGCCGGGTCGAAAAATTTAATTTGTGAATTTCCACAGGCCTGTGTCCAAGAAATTTGTAGATGCACTATAAATGCTCAACAATGATTAAAAAACTAAATTGATCAAGTTTTAGATGTTCCGCAAGTCCTCTGAAGATTGCAAGTAAAATGTAAAACATTACAAAAAACTTTAAAACTTGTAAAACTTCATTTAAATACGTAAACTTTATTAATTATTTGGCAATTATGATTTTTTATTAAGATTTTCTTGTATTTTTTGTATTCTTGTTGCTATTAAGTTTTTTCTTGACTGTGTTTCGTCCAGAATATATATAATTTATATGTACAATTTTTCTTTTCAGAATTGATTATTTGAATAGGTAAATACGCGTTGTTACACTAACAGAGTGACTTTCCCAAATTATCCGAAATGGCTGGGGCCGTAAAAGTGAAAGCAACTGTTGAAAAAATCATGAGTCCAGCTGTTTCCTTTTTTGGGAAAGCTGAGCTCAGTGGAAATCAACTTCCCCAATATGAAGACGTTTTAAAAGAATATTTACAAACAAGATATCTCTTGATTATAGCTAGTGAGGGGAAAAAAGAGCCAAATGCTAATGATGTGGCAAGAATTGTTGCATCAAAGGTGAAAGAGATCTGGAAAAGTGCATCAATTCCAACAATATCAGAACAGCAAATATTAGCCAGAGTAAAGGATTGTCATGAAAAATCTAAAAATATGATGAAGACTGGTAGAAAAAGGAAGGATTTTGAATCTAAACTGACCGCGTTCAAATCCAAAAATAAAAGGCTTTTTGATATTGCTGCCTGCAAATACCATGATTTGTTTTCTTGCACTTGTGAAAAAGAGCTAAAAGTTCCTGCCATGGAACGTTCTTTCCTAACTGACCAAAGAGGTGCACGAAAAATGGCAATAGGCAGTATTGATTTACAGACAACGAAGAAACTGCAAATAAGATCTGAGGGTAAAGAACAAGAAAGAGCACGATTTTCTAAAAACATTGAATATGGAGATATCAATAACCCATCCACTTCCAGAGAAGAGCCAATGGACTGAGATAACTTTCATACAATTCCTGATTCTGACACATCAACAGATACAGATAGAGAGCGTGATGATGATGATCACATTGAGGAAGGTATAAAGAAATCAGGTGAAGCACATAAGCTCACTCGGCACTCGCAAATTGCCTTCATTAGCAAAAACTTGTGACCGATTCGGAATATCAGACAGAGCTGGTGCAGCCGTTGCCTCTGCTGTTCTAGAAGATTTTGGTCTCATTACCTCTGAAGATTATCACAATGTTGTGGATAAGAATAAGGTAAGACGGCAGAGAAAGAAGATCAGAGAGGAGTTCAGTAAATCAAGTGAAGAAAGTATAGAAACATTGTATTTTGATGGAAGAAAGGACTTAACTAAAGCAAATATCTGTAAGGATGGGAGGTACTACAGTACAACAATTACTGAGGAACACATCACGCTTATAGCTGAACCAGAATCAAAGTATCTTGGGCACTTCACTCCTGTGACTGGAAATTCAACTAACATTTCTAAGGGAGTGATAAAGTTTTTTAACAGTAACAATATTAAGGTAGACAATCTGAAGGTCATTCGATGTGATGGAACCAATGTAAACACTGGCATACATAATGGAGTTATCAGGCAACTAGAGGTACACTACAATACTCCTTTTCATTGGTTCGTGTGTTTGCTGCATACCAATGAGCTACTCTCCGCCATTTGTTTTTATTTGGATGGTAAAACCAAAGGACCAAAAGCCCTTGCTGGAAATGTTGGCAAAAGTCTTACTGCGTGCGAAAAGATGCCAGTTGTCAAGTTTGAAGCAATCAAATCAAGTAATATGCCTTCTATTCCTGGGGATCTCGATCTAAGCCAAGATCAAAAGTATCTCATGGAAATTTGTAATGCAGTCATAAAAGGCCAATGTTCCCAAAACCTTGAAAACCGCAACCCAGGTTCTTTGAACCATGCCAGATGGCTTACGACAGCCAACAGGATAGTTAGACTTTATGTTGCGACCAAAAAGCCGTCAGAAAACTTGAAAACTCTGACCGAATTCATTGTTCGCGTTTATGCCCCAACGTGGTTTAATATAAAGCGAAATCCTTACTATTATCAGGGACCAAGACACCTCTGGTTTATGATATCTAGTTCAAGATACCTATCTGATGAGCTTAAGGCAGTCATTGATCCTGTTATTGAAAGGGGGGCATATTTTGCTCACCCAGAAACTTTATTGGTCTCGATGTTATTTGATGAAAGGCAAGTGATGAGAGAGTTAGCTTTCCGGCGCACTCTCTTAGCCAGGGAAAGTGTGTCCTCGGGCATTATAGAATTTAGACGGCCTAAAATTAATTTCTTGGCAAGAGACTACACAGATTTAATTCGATTTGGAGACTACCCAAGACATGAACCACCTCTGACAAAAAGCTTGACAAACACCCAGTTAGAGCTTATCGTAAGGGGTGATGAAACTAACCCTCTATTGAAAAAGTACCCATGTCCTTCACAAGCTGTGGAAAGACATGTCAAACTTGTAACAGAAGCATCAGCTTCTGTCTGTGGCCAGGAAAATAGAGATGGTTTTATAAAGGCAAGAATTGCTTCAAGATCAAACATGCCTACATTTGAATCAAATTCGAATACAAATGTCAATAAACTACATGTAAAAACTAATGGAAGGGAGGTTGGGCTGGGCATGGTGTGGAATAATTATTCAGCCACCTCCTCGTGGTGAATTCTGGGTGATTTGCCTTGTAAACTATCATGGCAAGTCAGCAAAGAGCTGTAGTTTACTATACGGAGTATCGGAAAAAATCACCCAAATTTTAAGTGACTTGTGGAACCTCAAAATATTTATATTAAAGCTTGAAACTTTGTCATGATACTTCCTATGTAGGTACACAAACTTTCGTAATACAGGATAACTTAAACTTCCCAAAAACATTTTTTCAAGCAAAAACGACCCGGCCTAATATACAGTATATATATTGTATCGGTATTTAAAAAGAGGCGTGTAATAAGTATGGTATACTGAATAAAATTTTTGAGCGGAATAAAAATAAATTAGGCTTTTCGCCCCAACAACAGACGTCACGGAGGGAAATTTTCCGATTTACTTCATCGAGTAGGTCCTTAAAAGGAAAATCTTTGTCGAAAATTTACCTGAATAGTGATTAAATTATAGCTATGTGCCTTAAAGGGCGAATAAAGGTTATTCACTTCAATGTTTCAGGATGTTGAATAATATAATAAGGAGATGATAATATAATGACATGACGGGGTAGGATGAGAGAGGGTGAGGGAGAGACAAGTTATTATTATTATTATTATTATTATTATTATTATTATTTTAAATAGCTGTGGAGAAATAGAAAATGATATTTGTAGTTTTAGACTACCCGTTTACGGTTATATAGGTTCTGCGAAGTTTTATCGGCTGGACAGGTCAGATTAGGGCCAAAACACCTGTGAAGGTAAATTAGAAATATATTTTTTAAAAAGCTGAATAGCGACTAATTTATAGATATGTGCCTTAAGGGAATATATATAGTCGTATGGGCATTTAATATTTAATATTTAATATTTACAGGGTGACGATTGGAGAAAATATCCCGAATAATTATTCTTAATAATGAATAATATTGTATATACATTTTAATAATAGGAGATATATGAACGTTTATATACATAATATAATATATTATATATATAATATATATATATTTTTTTTTTTTTTTTTTTCAAAGATGACCGCTCATGGCCACCAAAAGAAAGGTGGATAGCAGAGCGAACACAGAACGAAGAGTATGGAACAACTAATGGAAATGAACAATAGACGGGGAGGAGGAGGAGGTGGGGGAAAAGCAGAAAGATCATAGCGGGGTCACAGCCGGTAAAGAAGTCGGGAGCGAAAGAGGAAGGAGAACAACCCGGTTATCGAAAAGTAGGGACCTTCAGACAGAAGAGCGCCAAGCCTATCACAAGCCCGACGCTCTCCAAAAAGGGAAAATACTCTGCGCGCAGCGCAGAGTAAAGCGGACACTCCACCAGGAGGTGGGCAACTGTAAGTAGGACGTCACAATTGGGACATCGGGGCACCCGATCCCCGGCCATCAAATAGCCATGGGTCAGGTGGGTGTGGCCAATACGGAGGCGGGCCAGAGCCACCTCCTTATGGCGCGACCGATGGAAGGAAGAGGCCCAACATCCCAACTTGGGTTTAATCTTGCAAAGTTTGTTATCCGTAGCGCCATCCCAGCGACTCTGCCACCGGGAGCGCAAAAACCTACGGAAGCCAGGGATATAATCGAAAAAGGGAGGGACACGGTGAAACCTGCAGTCGGCACGCGGAACGGGCAGCTCGATCGGCAGCCTCATTTCCAGCCACGTTAACATGTGCTGGGACCCAGCAAAATACCACCTCCTTGCCACCGAAAGCGACAAGAGTATGGTACAGTAGCTGGATTCGTCGGACCAGCGGGTGGACAGGTCAAAACACTCCAGGCCATCCAGGGCACTGCGGGAATCCGAATGGATGACGAACGACCCATCCGGATGCTCCCGCACCACCTCCAGAGCGCTCAGAATGGCATAGAGCTCCGCCGTAAAACGGAAGCCTCATCAGGGAGACGGGTACATCGGGGAGCAAGGGCAGACGACTGGGGAACAGCCGCGGCCAACGCCCCCCGACGACCTCGAGCCATCCGTGAAGACGCAACACATGCAGAGTGACACGCCGCATGCTGAAGGAACAGAGACCGAAGCAAGGCAGAGTCCGAATCGGTCCTGCGAACGGGGCGCAACGCCCTACAGCACGCAACAGGGGTGCTCTCCCAAGGTGCAACACCCTGAAAGAGACCGGTATAACGGATGGAGGGGAGTGCCCATACCATCGAGGAGGGAGGTCACCGTGTCGGTGAAATACCAACCCCCATCCCGGCAGAACGCCCTCTCAACCACCTGGAACAGAGGAGAGGTGGGAAGACGGAGGATCCGGAGATAGTGTTTAGCAATGAGGAACGACCTCCGATCCTCCAAGGGAGGGATGTCGCACTCACAACCTGCAGACTATCAACCGGAGAGGAGCGGAAGGCGCCAGATGACATGCGCAGTCCTCTAGAGAGGACCGGATCCAGTATCCGAAGGGCCGTGCGGGAGGCGGAGCCATACACCACACTCCCATAGTCTAATTTGGACTGTACCAGGGACACGTACAAACGGAGGAGCGTCCGCCTATCCGCGCCCCATGTAGTATGCGACAGATGCCCAGCAAATCCAGGGTACGTCTCGCGGACTCGCGCAGCCGGCGAAGGTGGGGAACCCAGCTCAAACGGCTGTCGAAAACCATACCCAAGAAGAGTACTGATGGAACGAGGGCCAGAGGCTGACCCCCGAGTGTAAGGTTAAAGGCCGGGATGGCGCCGGATCCCCGTCTCCTCGACGGAAGGAAGGCCACACACGAAGTCTTCGGGGAAGACAACGTAAGGCCCACCGACGACGCCCAGCGTTCAACCCGATTGACCGCGAGTTGGACTTGCCTCTCCACGAGGGGGGGACTCGTCCCCGCGGCATAGACAGCCAGATCATCGCGTAGATGGAACAGCGCACCGAGGGCGGAAGAGCTCCCGGTAGCGCAGACATAACCAGATTGAAGCAGGAGACGCTTAAACACACCCCTGGGGCACCCCCTCCTCCTGAACATACAGGTCAGATAGGGCCGCCCCATTACGGACGCGGAAAGTGCGACGGCAGAGGAAGTTGCGAAGAAACGTGGGCAAAAAGCCCACAAAACCAAGAGACTTCAAACGGTCCATGACAACTCCCCGACGGGTTGTGTCATAGGCCTTTTGGACGTCGAAAAAGACGGCCAGAACAAGATTCCGGCGGGAAAATGCCTCCCGTACATCATGGCCAAGGAGGAGAAGGGGGTCCAGAGTACCCCGAAATCGACGAAAGCCATACTGGGTCGGGGGGTATAACCCAAGCGACTCCAGTGTAAAGGAAAGTCGGACGGCCATCTTCTCAAGGAGCTTGCATAAGCAGCTCGTCAAGGCAATAGGCCGATAGCCCGCCACCTCCGCCGGATCCTTCCCCGGCTTAGGTATCGGGACCACAATCGCCTCCCTCCAACGGGAAGGGAACGACCCCTCAACCCACACCCGGTTGAAAAGATCCAGCAAGAAGTGCAGGGCCATCGGGTGCAGATTCCAAAAAGTCATACGGAATGTCATCAGGGCCAGGGGCGGAAGAACGACGGGTTGCCAAGGCAGCCCGAAGTTCCCGCATCGTAAAGAGACGGTTATAGGGCTCGTTCCCAGGGGGCGGGAACGTGACCTCCGATAAAGGACGATCCGCAGCTGAAGGCGAACGGGAAACCGCAGCAAAAGCACCGGCCAGCCGATCAGCCACAGCAGCAGGATCCGAAAGGAAGCCGTCCCCGTCCCGAAGGACAGGGCGACTAGCAGGGACCGGCTTCCCCTCGATACTACGTACCTTCCGCCACACAGCAGCAGAAGGGGTAGATGAGGAGATGCCGGACACAAAAGCACGCCAAGAGGCCCGACGGGCCAACTTGAGAGTCCGGCGGGCGAAAGCCTTCGCCCGCCGCATCTCAATCAAGTGGTCCGCGCGCCGGGTGCGGTGGAAGCGGCGCGTTGCCCTCTTCCTCTCGCACACCGCCTGGTGACATGCTGGAGTCCACCACGGGACGCTACGAGTCCGCGGGTTACCGGAAGATCGAGGAATACAGTCCCCGCGACGCCCATCACCACCCGCTCGAAGAACTCCAAGCTCTCATCCACAGAGCCAAAGCTCAATACCGAACGGACAATGACGGAACGAGCTCTGAAAGATGGCCAGTCAGCCCGCGCAAGGCACCACCTCGGTCGAGACGAGACGCCCGGCTGCGGTCCGACCGGCTCAAGACAGACTGGGTAATGATCACTGCCATAAGAGTCCCCAACACCTTCCACGAAAATCGAGTAAGGCATCGAGGGACACCAAGGAGAGATCAATACAGGTAAATGAACCCGTGGGTTCGTGGAATAGGTAGGTTCACCGGAATTGAGGCACGCAAAGGAAAGTTCCTCCATTAAGGAGAGTAACATACCAGCAACATTAGTCGACCGGACATCTCCCCAAGCCGGGTCGCGACTGTTAAAGTCCCCGAGGAGGAGAAACGGTCGAGGCAGTTGCAACCAACTCGCGAACCGCGTCGCGAGAAGGAGGTCATGAGGAGGAATATAAATCGAGCAGGCAGTGTACTGGCGATCTAAAAAAGCCGCACAGCCACAGCCTGCAAGGAAGTGCGAAGAGGCACACCTCGCGATGGTAACGAATGATGCACGTAAATCGCCGCACCCCGCCGGCGTGTGTGCTCATCCGGGGTGCAAGGGAAACCAACATAGCCAGAGAGACGAGGGAGTCCCCGCGCAGCCAGGATAGTCTCCTGGAGACAAACACAGGAAGGCCGCTCGCTCTCCAGCAGGGAGGCAAGGTTCTCCCAGTTAGCTAAAAGCCCCCTACAGTTCCAATGCAAAATGGAACTGTAAGGGGAAGCGGCATTATAAGAGGCAGAGAAAACAGCGAAATAGCCACGGACCAAGCTGAGCAGCAAACTCAACGGTCCGTAACCAGGGACGGAATCGGCTTCCCCGACTCACCCCGAACTGGGGGGGTAGGGGCCACCGACCCCGCAGCTGCTTCACCCGTAGTAGAACGAGAAGTGGAGAGTAGAACAGGGAGTCAGAGGGGGCTCCCGGCGGGGGGAGAGACGACGAGACGGGCCCAGCCGAAACCCCCAACTCCCCACCAGAGGGGGACTGGGGGGAACCAGTGTTCGAGGGCTCGTCAAACCAGACAAGCACTGACGGGGGGGGGGAAAGGTCGACCACAGGTGGGAGAGGTAGATCCAGGAGAGAGACCCGACCACTCTCAGCAGGAGCCGAAGGGAGAGAGACTCCATGAAGGAGGGCCAGGCTCCTCTCGACCGGTCTATCATGGGAACAGAGTCAGTAATGCCCTCCGTATAGAGAGGGGGTCCCGAGCGGATCAGGGCAGCGCGCCGCTTCCCCTCCGGTGAAGAAGGGGAAGCAGGGCGAGCAGCAGTCAGGATCGGGTCGGAAGGACTCCGACTCCGACCACGGCGACGCTTCCTCCTCCCCTTCGGGGCATCACCCTCCCCACCGAGAGACGAGTAGGCAAGGATCCAGACCCCAAGGCCGGAGAGGGAGAAGGGGCACTTGTAGGCAGGGAATCAGATGGGATGTCTGAAAGTGAGGCAGAGGAACAAGAAGGACCCGCGGCGCCAGGAGGACCACCAACCCCCGGAACTTCCAGGGGGGGCACCACTCCGGTAGACGCCGGGGTAGCACGGGAGGGGCCCGAGGACCCGCCAGGGCCAAGAGCCGCAGCGTAGGACAACCCCCGCCGCGGCTCCCGGTCACGGACCCTATCGCGCGCCTCCCGCGCACTAAGGAATTCGGTAGTCCTTAAGGACCGCACCTCGAATTCAAACTTGAAAACGGGGCAGTCCCGAGAGGAGGAAGGGTGGGCCCCCGAGCAGTTCGAGCACCGGGGGGCTTCGTGCACGGGGTAGGGTGCGCAGGCCCACCGCAGCGGACACATAGCTTACCCTCACGGCGGCACGCAGAGCTAACATGGCCGAACCGGTTGCAGCGAACCGGGTCAGGCACATATGGTCGCACCGAAAACTCACACGACCGGCGATCACCCATGCCCCAGAACACCTGGGCCGGAGGCACAAGGGAGTCAAAGGTCAGGAGCAGACGAGCGGACGGGGTAAGAGCACCATCCCGGCGCGACGAAAAGCGGAAGACCTTCGTTACCCCCTGGGGGGCAAGATCCTCCTGCAACTCGCCAACCGGGATTGACAGCAGACGGGAAGCGAAAATGGTGCCCTGACAGCTATTCAATTGCGGATGGGGAGTCACAGAAACTCTGCAACCCAAGACAAGACATCCTGCAACTGTAGAAGGGACCCAGTCACCCCCGAAGAACGGGACTTCAAAAGAAGAGACCCATCCTTCAGAGGGCGGATATCATAACGACAGGGAACCCCTATCGACTTAAGGCGCTGAAACACCCGTTCCGAGTTGCCCGGAAGGGAGCCAGCGGAAGGGCGGAGAACAAGGAACCTGTCCACCGGACAGAAATTGACAGCAGACAGGTCCATGTGTAACGGTAACCGAGAGTGGGCGAGAGAACAAGGGCCGCGAAGACCCCGCCCTACGGCCACCACGAGTCCGGCCACGAGAGCCAGACGCCGCAGAGGACGAGAGGGGGCCATACGGCTTAAGGTCAATCCAGCGGAGGCAGAGGCCGCTGAACGACCAGAAGTAGTAGTCTTATCCAAATCCAAGGGCGGGCCAGAGTCGTCAACAGAGGGGAGTGAAGTTTAGAAATAGAACCCATAAATAGTAGTTTTACAAAAAGGCAGCCTCGGACCCAAGGCGATGCACCATCCGCCGCTGCATCCTTCAAGGCGCAGGCCCAACGTCCCGGGTAGCCCGCCCCCCAACCTACTGTCGTTTTAAAAACAGCAGATTGGCACTACGGAGATTTGTCCGTTAAGGGCCAAGCAAAGACCCAATCCAGACGCAGCAGCGGTCCGGGCGCCCTACCATCCCCGGAGCACGGCTCAGCCACGGAGCGATGCCCCCCGGCGGGTGCACCCGATGACCCCAAGACTGCAAATACAAACAGAGGGGGGGGGATACTACGAATGACAGAGGCACAGGACCGAGTCAAGACAAAAGAATTCCGGGAGACGGAAAAAAGGGGGAGCAAAAAGAAAAGAAAAGGGGGGGGAAGAAAAGGAAAAAACAAAACAAAAAAAACAACAACGCAACTAGGTAACTCTTCGCCCACACCCCGCGAGGAGTTGAGGAAACCTCAACAACCCACGAGGTGTACGAGCCCCCTCGGCCCGGCAAGCAGGAGTACCTAATCGAGGGGGATATATATATATATATATATATATATATATATATATATATATTATATATATAGGGGAGTGTTGTGTGTGTGTGTGTGTGTGTGTGTGTGTGTGTGTGTATGTGGGTTGTGTTTGAATTTACAGGATGACGATTGGAGAAAATAGTCCTAATAATTATTCTTTATAAGGAATAATAATGTGTATATACTGTACATTTCAGTAATAGATCTATGAACGTTTATATACATATATATATATATACAGTATATATATATATATATATTATATATATGTGTGTGTATATAGGGGAGAGTGTGGTGTGTGTGTAATAGGGAATCTATGAGCGTATATGTATAGTCAGATGTGCATGTGTGTGCGCTTTTAGAACAAATGGCTGCTCAAAAGTTAACATACATACATATATATATATATATATATATATATATACTGTGCCAACTAACTGATATATCTGGTGGGCACTGGCTTCTATGCCAACTGACTGAAAGACACTTCTAAGCCAGCTGATGCTGTGAAGAGTAATTATGCACCTAGATCTTCCAGGTGAAGGATGCTCTGGCTCCTCTCTCTCTTAGTTAGGTATACCCCTTTGGGGGGTGAGGACATCCCAACATCTCCCCCAAAGTCTCTTCTCTCCTCTCTCTCTTAGGCTAGGTGGATTCTCCCAGCTTGTGTTAGCTGGGGGATTCCCCCTTCTTTCCTTTATTTTTTGCCAACCAGAGGGAGGGGGGTGGCACCTTGCAACAAGGGGGAAAGGGCAATCATGGCACTGGCAATCATTTGATCAAAATTGCAATTGCATATGCACTCGAACATTTTGCGGTCATACTACTAGTTGAACCCAGTATCCTAACGCTATATTTTATCTCAATTTATCTTGTTATATTATGGTATAAACGGTATCTTTTATATACTTGAGATATTACAAGAAACCACTTTCTCGTTGGAGGAAATCCTTGCATACACTTTTCGGATCAATCCCAGAATAGGCACCTGAAATCATTTTTAGGTGCTTAATCTGGGATTGAGGCAAAACACAGGTGCTTAATCTGGGATTGAGGAGAAAAAATATAAACAGTTTTTAGAGATATAATTTCATTGTTTTTATCAATATTTGAAAAAATCAACTCTAACCTAACCTAACCTAACCTAACCTAACCTAACCTATATCTATACCAATTTATGTGGCAAGATAGATTTGCTTCAGATGGATTCAGAAACATTCGGGCTCATATTGCAGGAATTTATAATATCTAAAATTTTGCTTTATTCATTAAACCACTTTAAACCTTTTATAACTTTGCCTTTATTACATTTGTAATAAACTTTGTATAAACAATAAATTTTGTAATCATCAGGTTTTTTTTATTTAATTCCTTGCAAGGTGCTTATTCTGGGATTGAGGTTGAACGGAGGTGCTTCATTTGGGATTGAGGTACATCAGGTGCCTATTCTGGGATTGACCCCACTTTTCTTTAATGTGTCAAATTCAATGACATAACTTTAAAACTGATTTTGATATCTCTCTCAATCATTATATAGGTTTTAATTTCTATATTTAATGTACATTACCATCAAACGGAATGGAAATTGCCGTTTCGCTTCCATATCCAGTCGGTAGTGGATTAAATCCAGGAAGACTGGCCGTAGACTCCAAATCTAGAACTGTTCCAGGTGGCAAATTTAGCCTTCTGTCGTTGCCCATATAAATGAATCTTTTCGATCTCGATTTACCTTGAATAGTTCTGAAAATAAATTGTTTTCGATGTAGAAGATTTATCACAATCATTGATTATTCATTTTGTGCTCATTTGGACACACACCACACACACACACACACACCACACATATATATATATATATATATATTATATATATATATATATATATATATATAATATATATATGGATAATCTGTTAGTCTCTGAAAAACGTCATATGATACAAGTTATGCCCATCTTATATACTGTTTTTTAAACTTACCCTTCAAATTATGGTTCTAACTAATGGTGAAAAAGCAGTGATTGAAAAGTGTTTCTTGGAAAAAAGATGGACTGGGGCAAGAATTTTAAACAAATTTCCAAGAATAACTTGTAATGTTACGTCTGTGAATAGAATAATTCAAAAACTTAAAGCAACCCGTTCGACGGCACGGAAGCGTGGAAGTGGTCGGCCTAAAACAGTTTACACTCAAGACAATATAACAATGATCGAAATGATGAGCCTATCTCAAGAGGATCGACCTAGGTAGGTCACGCTGCTCTCAGAGGAAACTTCCAAGAAATTTAGGTATCAGTCGAAGTGTGTGTGCGTGTGTGTGTATATATATATATACATATATATATATATATATATATATATATATATACTGTGTGTGTGTGTGTGTGTATATAATAAAAAATTATTTATATATATATATATATACTGTGTGTGTGTGTGTGTGTGTGTGTGTGTGTGCATATATATATATATATATATATATATATGAGGGTGGTCCAAAATTTGGGCTAAAATTTCAAAATAGTTGGAAATGCTCTCTACATGGCTGCTCTTATTCCTTTAGATGTGAAGTGATTTTGTGCAAAATATCTGTCGATTCAGTACATAAGAAGAGGTCGTTATGATTTTCACACTTTCAATAAATTAATTAGCTAATGATTTTCTACCCGCTTCATTTTTAGAGAATGCGACAGTCACGCCACCTTGACTCCTCCCACCTTTAAGAGGATGATGCAATTGTTCGATTTCTTGTATAATGATGTTTGTGAATCAGACAAATCATCTACTCATGCATCATTTCGAGTTTAAACTTGTTGGAGGACGGTTTTAAGTTCGTTCAAATTTCAAGAGCTTAGGAATAATATCCCGTGTAAATATTAATTCATATATATTAATTCATATATAAATTATAATTATTAATTCATATGTATTATATTTATTCAGTATAAATATATATATAAATAATTATGTTCTTTATATGCAAATTTATAACCTGTAAGTATGTTGCTATTAAATTAAATTATTAAAATTGTAAGGTATATATCTTATTTCTCTTGAAGTTCATTTACTTATTCTTAAATATATTTTTTTAAATTTGGCTATCTTCCTACCCATCAACCACTAACCTCTGTAACCAATTTTTTTACTTTATTTATTTTGACTTTGCAATTTTTTACTTTAACACTTATATAATTGTGCTTTGGTGCTAAACATTTAATGCATTATTTTCTCTCACTTTTCAGGATATGGCTAGAAGGTCTCGCTCATCTGCAGACACGTACTCTCTAGGAAAGCCCATCAACGAGTTATCAACTGCAAAGCTACCCACATTTGGTGATGTGCTTCGTTTGGTTCAGTTTCACCACCATGAATAGTCCAAGACCTTGAAAGAGAGCTACAACTTGGCCTGCAAAGAGGCCCTGCAAGTATGGCAGAGAGCAAGAATTCCTACACAGCGAGTCGATTCCTGCGTTAGGAAGCTGTCAAAGCTGTACGAAGAGTTCCTTGCGTTGAAGAAAAACCGCAAAACGCAGCTACAAAGCTGCAGAGTGAAAGAGAGCATGTTCCAAAAGACTCTCTCAGAGCTCTTCGACATTGCCTCGAAAGACGCCTTGAAGGTGTTAGACAATGAAGAAGACTGCCAATTCCTGATGATGCAACGAGAACACGTCTTTTCCTGCAGTATGGCAGGCCCTGACAAGATTAATTTTGCCAAGGAATACTGCAAGAGATATCGACATGAGAAAGATGCTGACAAAGCTCTAAGGGACAGAGGGACAGAGGCTGCATTCCAGGCTGGAGCTGCTGCTCTTCCATCATCCAGCACATCCATTTCATCCTCTGAAGAATTCAACGCTGAAGACGATGATTATCGTCCGTCGACTTCGACCGGAAGAGCAGATGTACACACTCATCCTCCGAAACGAAACAATATCTTCACACCACCAGATGTGGTTGCTACTCTTGATCGCGTCAACCTTCTCGATCGAGGAGCAGTCTTCGTTGCTGGATCAGTCGCTCAAGCCCTGGGCTATGATATTTCTACAATGACTCTTTCACGCAGCTCCATCCGTCGTTCAAGAAGACAAGCAAGGCAGGCAGCAGTAGCCCTGTTCAAAAATCAACTTTTTCTTATTTTCATAGGTTTCTGTACTTTTTCCCATGCTTTTTGACCTGAAAAGGCCGAAAATCACAACCATTTTGACCTAGGTTGTTGGGAAGCATTGCCGCATGAAGCTTTAAGTTTTCTGCCTTGAAATCGGCCAAAAGCACCAGTTCCGGGGTCCCTTGAATCATGTTTTGCACTATAACTTTTTATCTAAACAAGATAGAGCAACAAAATAGGCACCAAATTAAAGTGTTTTTAATCCTCTTTCTAACTTATACAATTATGATAGTCTTGGAACAAGAAATGGCACATTGGTACATACAAAGATTTCAGAAATATCACAAAATTCGTTTTCTCACACTCAAGGCAGACAAGGCGCCTTATTCATGACAAATTTGAGATTAACATTTTGTCACAAGTCTAATCGATCAAGAAGTGAAAGCATTACATGATGATTAATTTCATAATGACATTTACACAGTCAGTTGTTGAGAGTTTGTTTCTTGAAGCTGTCAAAGCGGCGTCTGTTGAACTCCACAGCTTGAAGGAGATAGTCCCTTTGCTTGGCATCTGTTGTTATGACATTTGCAAAGTCGCTCATCATCTTGACACCACGTTCAGCAATGTCATTCACCGCTTTCAGATTCTTAACATAGTCCAACGCTTTTCTGTAGTCCTCATTCTGTGGCCAAGACGTGACAGGTTCCAGAAGCCACTCGGATCCAATGTTCAGTGTGTCCAGCAGGAAATGTGATTCTGGGCCAATGAGATCAACCAGGGTGGTCTTAGCTGTGACTCTCTGGAATAGAGGCTTTCCTGTTCTGAAGCTGTCTGGCTTCTCAGTGGCATGTAACTGGGCAGCAATGTCGTGCTTCAATGTGTCACTCAATCTACTGCTGAACAGGGCAAATGGCACGACTTCCTGCGTCAGGTACCATTTGTGGTTTTCCATCTTATTAAGTACTGCATCAGCAAGCTCTGGGTCAGTTTTCTTGTACTTCAACATGTCCTGGATTAGACTTAGATCATTCACGGGAGCATCTGCAGCAGACATTGACATCATCCATACAGGAGTGTAGAACAGCGCAAGGAAGGTGTTGAGTCTTTCCAGCTTTGATACAGTGTCTTCGTCGTACTCAAGTTGATCTGAAAACATCAGCATTTTCATGGAGTACAGGTTTCTGGCCATCCATCTGGCCTGATGAATGGCGCCTGGTCGACTCCAGTGAATACCTCGAGGAGGCGTTCCTCCAAGAACAATGACTGTCAGTTCAGCCATTTCCCTGTAGTCGGCTCTTGGAAGCCTTTCTGCTGTTAGAATGTCTTGGAGTATTTCATCACTGTTCTTCTTCTTTTCCTTCAGCCATTTGCTGTTGATAGCCAGCATCTTTGGGTTTTCCTTGGACAAGTCCGTCCAAACATCCTTCAGATGCTCAAACCAGGGATTATCTGGCCCCTTCACCTTCCCAAACAGCTTCTCCCAAACTGCTCCTACTAGGATTTCCAGGATGTGATGTCGACAGGCCAGATAAAACACCTTTTTGTTCAGCATTTTCTCTAGCAGTTTGGCAGCTCCTCTGTGAACTCCACTGTTACTGGATGTAGTGTCAAAAACAAGGGCAGTAACATTATCCGTAAGTTCCCATGTCTCCAGTAAATCCATTGAAGCCTCAGCCTGAGCTGTGCCAGAAGAATTGTCGATGACAGGTACTCCCAATAACTTTCCTTCAGTGTATGAAGGTGGACCAGACACTAGCACAGCTAAAGTCTCTGAGGTACTTCCAGGTTCACTGCCCAAGACATCTTTGAGCAACTTTCCATCCCAGTGTAAGGCAGCGTACTGTGGGGGGTTTCACAAAACTTGGACATGTGACTCTGGCTGATATTATACCTGGACAGCATTCTGTTGCGACGTGTTGTTGAGGTTGAGATGACGAAGTTATCCAGATCAGCCCCTCCAGCTTTCAAGGTGGCAGAAACCATGGCAGTAACTTGATTGTCTGATAAACGAAGACGATCAGCTGTATTGCAGATGACATCACATTCCATGACCTTCCTTGGAAACGTCAAAGTCATACTAGTCACAGTGTCTTGATGGTGAGAACATCCAGGACGAGGCTGATGGTAATCCATGTCCTCTGTGTTAGCGTCGTTGTCAGTTGAGTCACCCCAGGTAATGTCATCCACATGAACAACTGCCTCTTGTTCTGCTGCAGCTGTAAAATAGTACAACATGTTAAGACAGTAATTGTTAAGTACATGCTAAATATCGCAATGGAGTAAAACTTAAAACTTTTGTGACGTTCAAAGTAATTAGTTTTACCTCGTTCTTGTCTATGCTGCAGTCTTTCATTCCTCGCTGCTTGCTGCAGGGATCTTGTCTCAAAAATCTTGTCATGACCAGACATATGACCTTTCCTCTCAGTCTTTTGGTCTTCGTAGAACCTGATATCCTCATCTTTCTTCTCTCTGGATAACAGTCTGTTGTTCTGTATTTCCTGGATTGCATCTGGAGCTCCTATATCGAACAGGCTGTCTAATTCCAGCACAAATGCTCCTCTTTTTCCTCCAGGGTTACTTGCTCTTCCTTTGCTTTTCACCAGAGCACGATGTTTCTCATGTAGTTTCATGAAGAGCTTCATTGCGTTGTACTTGGTCATTGTCTTGATCCTAGCCATCTGCCAGAATGGGATGATAGATTCAACTGTTCATATGCAAGGTCTTGAACCATGGGCCTCCCTGCATTTTCCGGTAAATTCTGAAGATTAAGGAAATA